>JXOR01000688.1:0-226422 GCA_001014335.1 Coboldia fuscipes | reverse complement strand
AAAAAAAAAAATCATTTTCTCAAAAACATTGTGAAGCTGATGCTCCGAATAGATAGAATTATTAATTGCAAATTGGAGTTTTTACAGTTTTCTAACATTTTAATTAGACTTTAAACAGTGTGAGTGTGAAGTGCGAGAACCGGAGGCTATCCCGGGTATCCAAAGACTCCAAGGATTTGCATTCGTCGAACAACAGATGCGGCATTTCTTCCGCTCTCGATTTTTTCTTAGAAAATTTGCATAGCATTTTAAGTGAATTAGTTAATAGTGCCGGTTTAATATATAATTGTGGTAGCTGCAGCATTGCAATCAGACCAGCAAGTTATCAAAATGGGTGCATATTTATCGCAGCCCAAGAAAGATAAGATATCCAGCGATGAGTCCAACAATTACATCGCGTGCGGCGCCAGCTCCATGCAAGGATGGCGTGTATCTCAAGAGGTATCCATCTACTCAATTTTTTACTAAAAAAGAATTCCAAAATATTATTCCAAATTCAATGCCGGTTCCATTCCGAATCATTAATTGCTGCAATATACCAATTCTGATCGGTTGCCTAATATTGTTTGCAATTTAAAATCAACATAAGAGCCATGGACTAGCAACCATTCGTTTATTAATTTATGAAATGTTGCAAATCCGGGTAACATCAATAGAAAGATTCTTTGGCCACACTTTCCACGGGTACAGACGTGAAAATTAAAGACATAAAAGACTGTGGTTGTCGACGACACCAGCAATTATGCGCAAGCCAAAAGGGAAAAGAATTTCAAATTGCAAAAAAGGCAATAATATTGTTCTTAACAAGTATGCACGATTTTCCGTATCCAAAGTGTTTCCCACACGTCGTAGATACTTCGATATGTATGTATGTTGTTTGCTATCTTTCGTAGACTCCAACAATGTTGTCTATTACAATAGCAAATCCATTCACATAACGATGGGTACCAAATCAAACGGTAGTTTTGCGCATTCCCGCTATATTTCATAGACAAAATAGCAAACGAGAAGAGTAAAATATAAATAATAACATGGAATATCTGAATTGATAAAGTGCTTGGAACCACGTTGAAATGCNTTACAATAGCAAATCCATTCACATAACGATGGGTACCAAATCAAACGGTAGTTTTGCGCATTCCCGCTATATTTCATAGACAAAATAGCAAACGAGAAGAGTAAAATATAAATAATAACATGGAATATCTGAATTGATAAAGTGCTTGGAACCACGTTGAAATGCATAGTAGAATTTCCTTTTGCCAAAAAAAAAATTTGAGATGAGACTATGATTTATTAAATTTATCGGATTACTGCCTCACTTAATATGATCGTCACCGATATATTGTTGATTTTATATTCCCGTTGTGTAACACAATATCATTTGTCGTAAACTGTGAAAGACAACAATCAGGTTGTTATCATCGCGTTTGCAACAACTTCGGTATGAATACCGTTTCATTTCTACGTTTATATTTCGTCATCAATATTTCTCGTTGCATACCGTATGTATCGGTGGTTTTTAGTCTCAACTCAACAACTCAGTTTCACGATGGTACACCTATAGCATATTAAAAAATTGTTTACGGTTGATTCTCTGCGGTATACAATTATAATAAAAGAAATTCAATAGCGATAAATTTGTAGCACATATCTCCAAATATTCATAAAAGTGTAATCGTAATGGTGTATTCTTTTTAACTTTACCTCAAATTAATGAATGATATTTTATTTTAGGATGCCCACAATTGCATCTTGGACTTTGACGCCGATACTTCATTTTTCGCAGTCTATGATGGACATGGTGGTGCCGAGGTGGCTCTGTATTGTGCCGAAAAATTACCCGATTTCCTTAAGAAAACTGAAGCTTATCGTAGCGGTGAATTCGTACAGGCATTACAAGATGCGTTCCTAGGGTTTGATTCTAGATTAACTCAAGATGATGTACGCGAAGAATTATTGAAATTAATTGTACCGGAAAAGCTTGATGATGAATCCGAGACGGACGATGATTGTGAACTAGAAGATGATGAGGATTTAAATCAATTACACGATGAAGGTCGTATGCCGTTGAAAGATTTGCTTGACAAATATACATCTAACAATAAATTAATGATGGATACCGAATTAGTATCAAGCGACTCAGCGATAGCATCAGGTAGTGGAAGTGGAAGTGGTAGCAGTAGTAGTAGCGGTACATCTCGGTCAATTCGACCAGGCGGTAGAGCAGGTGGTTCTGTCATTGGCTCCGGGTCGAGTAATCCACGTCAAGCTCGACGTCCAGTTGAAATAGAGGATGATTTCGGTGTAAGCTCGAGTTCAAGTACAAAAGTTAGAACTCCGGTAAATGAAACACCAGCTGTTTCAGTGAATTTACCATCGGCTTCATCGTCTAGCGCAAGTAATAATGAAGCTGGACAACCAAACACTAATGGTCCTTCATCAATATCAAGCACAGCAATAGACACCACAATTCATTGCACGTCAGCATCAATTCCATTCACTGATAAGCCTAATTGTAATAGTCCAGATAGTTCATCAGCAACGCAACCAGAAATAAAGGTAACGGCTGCACCAGAGAGTAGTAGCGAATGTACGTCAGAGGCATCGTCAAGAAATCACACGATTAATGGTGATTTGTGTACTACAACTGCTAGCGGATCAAATGATTGTGGTAGTGCCAGTTCTTCACAAGAAAATGAAATCTCAACAAATAGTACAAAAACAGAGAGCGTTTCGTCGTCTGATAGCAGCGCCTCAGTTGAATTTCATTCTAATCGCCCTCAGGAAAATGGTGAGGTCACTAGTAATACGGCTGGACCAGTGGGAAATATTTCAAGTACCAATAGCAAACAAACTGGATCTGCAGATCCAATGTATTATGATTCAAGTAGTACGGATGATGAGGACGTTAAGTTTGATGGTAAGTTCAACAATATTGCTTTAAAAGCATTTTATATTGTGAATGTTTTAATTCGTAGAAGAAGAGGACAGTTGGAGTACAGAAGATGGTATTGATAATTCAGAAGACACAGAAGAGGAAGAAGAAGACGATGAGGATGAAGAAGATGAGGATGGTGAGAGTGCAGACTTTTTCTTGAGCAATATGCAAGAAGGACCTGGATTATCAAGTGGGTGTACAGCAGTGGTTGCCCTTTTACGTGGTAATGAATTGTACGTAGCGAACGCCGGTGATTCACGTTGTGTAGTATCTCGCAATGGAACAGCTGTTGAAATGAGCTTCGATCATAAACCAGAAGACACAATAGAATTAAATAGAATCAGAGCAGCTGGCGGTCGTGTCACTAATGACGGTAGAGTTAATGGTGGATTAAATTTATCTCGAGCGATTGGCGATCATGCATATAAAATGGTTAGTTATATCAATAATCCTTTTTCTTGAAATACGAATAATTTTTAATATTCTTATTGAATTTGATCTTTTAGAATAACAGTTTACCTGCTAAAGACCAGATGATATCAGCTTTACCCGATGTGAAACAATTGACTATTACACCAGAGGATGAATTCATAGTGCTGGCATGTGACGGCATTTGGAATTATATGAGTAGCAGTGAAGTTGTTGATTTTGTACGGACGCGGCTTACAGCGCAAGAAAAACTTTCAAAAATCTGTGAAGAGGTAAGATAATTCATTCGATGTTTTATCAGAGCTGTATACCAATTGATATAAATTTTTAGTTATTTGATCATTGCTTGGCACCAAATACAATGGGTGATGGTACAGGATGCGATAATATGACTGCCGTCATTGTAAAATTGAAAGATGGATTTGCAGCAAATAAAATAACATCCGCAACTGATACTGGAAGAAAGCGACCTGCATCACCTTTGTCTGAGGCTGATTCTGGTCTGCAAGAAGACCTTAAGCGGCAAAAGACTGATTCTTCGTCACCTGCGCCAGCATCAATCGATGGACAAAATGATTCGGGAATAAACGAAGTGAGTTCATCATAAAACTTTTTTTTAAATGAAAATCAGAAATTATTAAACGCAGAATGTTGAGACGAAACCAATTTATTGAGATTTTATATCTGAGCGAACGAGCAAACACTGGATGGTATAGAGTTGTTGATAATTCATTGCGTTTTATGTTAAATACAATAAATGTGTCTAAAGTTGTATGGAGTTGAACTTAAAGTGAAATTATAAGTTTTGAAATTAAATAAAACAATAGAATTACTTTATTTGGTAATTGTGCAGCAAAGTGATGGGAACCTTCGTTAAGTTCTGAAAGAAAATAATTGAATATATTATATATACATGCGATTTGTGTATGAAGATGAATGACATTTAACCATAACTGAGATATGCTCGTTGTTTTTTTTTTGTAATCCTTTTGAGACCTCCTTTAGGTGTAATAAACACAGTATCATCGCATTGCAATTAGTTGTAACATAATAAGAATTTCTTGTTATTTTTTACTTTTAATTTTCAAATGAAAATCATCGCATTCGCTATTTTGGTATATTTAAATAAAAAAAAATCTATTCATTTTAATTTTAGAGATTTGATTAAAATTCAATGTAAAGTATAGAATGATTTTTATTAAATGCTAAATGATACTGATCCCATATTACGAAACACATAGTTCTGTGCACTTTACAGGATTGAAATATATTTATTATAAGGATTTTCTAGCATAAGGGATATTAAAATAAACTAATTAATATTATTATGATAAATTAGAATGCAATCAATCAGTAATTTCCGTTCAGTAATTTATTGATTCTCATAGAAGCTGTTAATAATTTCTTGTTGCTCTGATTCAATTCGTTGTATGTATTGCAATTCAGTTTTTAGACGGTCGAACTGTACTTGTTTCTCCATTATTTCAGCCTGAAAATAAGTTGTGTATATAATCAGTAGTTAAATATTTGATCAACTGGTAAACGTATGATGTTACGAACCTGTAGCATTTGTTCTTCATTTTCTCTTTGCTTGGCAATCGTTTTTAGACGGGTTTGAGCTGCTAAAGCTTTCAACTTTTCCTGTTCCACTTCTTTACCGAAATTATCAGCAATGGTGACAAATTCATCGACAATTTTCTTAAATTCTTGGAATTCTGGAAGAATACAATGGAAGTAAATATAAATGAAACTGTTACGGAATTTTGGAACTTACTCTCAGCGTAAGTAATACACTCTGATTTTAAATCTTCTGTGTCCGTTATTATGTCGGGATTCAAAATCTTCAAGTTGTACAGGTCATCGAAGAAGAGGCCAGCTTTCTTTAATTCCTCAGTCATGTTGGAATCAGTCTGTATGCTGAATAGTACCTAGAAATAGTTTGGATTCAATCATAGAATTTTGTTGGACGATAAAATCAGTATGTTTCCAAGGAAACTGTTGCCATCACAATTCACGACCAATAAAAGCTTTATTCCGAAAAACAAATCTGATTTTGAATGGATGTTTGGGTAGGCCCTCTGATTTTGAGTCACAGCAACATTCTTATCATGATTATATGAAATTCTTAAAATCGTTGTTAACAATTAATCAAATCGTACTTATTGATAAACCATTGAATGATGATATTGAACTGTGGGTGTCAAAGGCAGTGAAAATAATGCGATGAAAGTGATAAGATAACGGGAAATATTTGATATATCGTAACATTAGCCGAGGCGCAAACGATCAATGACATACTCAAAACCGTATGTTTGTGAATGAAAAACAAATAAAAAGAACGAAATTAGCATCAACACGAAAACATCGAGCAAAACATAAAGAAATCGCATCAATCGTTTTGTGTGTTGTTTTTATTGATTCGAAATATTAATTTTCTCTTTAATTTTGATATTGAGTTGATTTTTAAAACAATTACAATAATTGGATTCTGTGGAATTGTGTAGCCACCGAATGGGATTGGTATCGGAATAGCAGTGCCTTTCTTATTATAAGTGCTTGAACGCAGAAATGGAATTAAGTGCGTTTCCAATTATTCATCATTTATGATTTCTGTTGTGCGACCTTTTATTTTATTACGTATATTTAGTTAACTAGTGCACATTAATTATTACCCAACGGCCTTACAATCAAGTGGTACTATTAATTAGCAAAATGTCTCTGCGGGCAATTAGAAAGAAAGAGTTAAATAGTGTCCAACATGGCAGATTCAAAAAATCGAATACCGTTTCTATGGATGGAGATCGCTTGGGCAGAACGTACAATTCCCATCGTGAACGTATAGTGGTGCCGTCGAAAAGGACGAAGCAAAAACGATCAATGTCTATGTCAGCATTAGAACAAAGTCATTCGCCACCACATCCGAGTCCAGTTAGAGAACGTAGTAAATCAGAAACAGACATCTCGAAGGGTCTGCATCAGATATTATCCGTACGCCAGAGTCAGGGAGTCATAAGTGCGAAATCTGAGGTTTGTATTAAGACACTGGCTGTCCACAGTATGATATCGAGCACCTCTAGTTCTTCAACAAACAGTACAAATCAATCAATGAACGCAGTAAATCAAAGATTACATCACATCAATTTAGAAAAACAACGTAGACAATCGTCCCAAATATCAAGTACTCTATCCAGCCGTACAGCATCCCAACAAACAATTCCAGTTGGTGAGTCAGAACTACAACAGCGTGGATTCGCTGACATGTCGAACATACGAGTACCAATTATCGGGTATGAAGTCATGGAAGAACGAGCTCGTTTTACGGTATGCTAGTTACTACATAGTTAATATAAATTATTTCGTGATACACCGTATACAGTTTTATTTTTAAATCTAAAATGAAAATTATCTTTATTGTATCACTCTCTATCTGGTTACAGGTATTCAAATTACGCGTTGAGAACCCATTTACGAATAACTGTTGGATTATTTTGAGACGTTACACAGATTTTGTACGACTACATAGTAAACTGAAAACGTTATTTCCATCGTTGAATTTGTCATTACCAAAAAAGAAATTATTTGGTGATAATTTTGATAGTGTATTTTTGGACAACCGTATTCAAGGATTACAAACGTATGTGAATACAATAATGGCAAATGATACATTACGGAATACAAAAATGGTGAGGAATTTCTTATGCTTGGATGAAAAGCCTTCATACTCAGAGAGTATTGAAGAATGTCGGGTATGTTCACTGTTATTAACTGACCATTTAATTGTATATAACTAACGTGTGAATTATTTGTAGGCGCTCTTCGAAGCTCAAGAAGAGACTATTGCACATTTAAAGATACAATTGAAGGCAAAAGACGATCTGATATTAGCATTGAAAGAAAAATTATGTATTGAAATACATGAAAAGATAGAATTGTGTCAACAGTTAAGGTAAGATCGGAATAAATTTAAATAATGAAGTGTAAACTATTATTGTTTTCTTTTCGTTTGTAGGGAATATAATAAAAGTTGTACAAAGAGTGCCAAAGATATTGAAAATTATATAAAAACTGATCCATCATTTAAATAATAATAAAACAATCAAGAATTCATATGAAAATCTTTTTAAAATATATATGTAAAGGCTGATTATATCTCAGTTCAATGGAATTGAGTTCATTATATTGTAAGCGACAAAATGCTTTAAATCGAAATATGATTTATGAGAAAACTTGTTATCATCACAACATTGGTTTTATTATAGTTTAAATATTTAACTTATGCTATTGAATTTTTAATGGAAAATCGTGATTATAAAATCAACATGATATTACGTAATTTGTATACTATTAAGTACTATATTTAAATAGGATAATTATAATTGAATCAAATGGGATATAAATTATATAATAAATCATGTAAATTATGTTACTATTACATAAAATGATCAATGCTAGGAGTAAATTGAAACTACTGTGTATACCGTTTTTATTCACAGCGGGTCACTATCTATCTCATAGGTGAAAACCGTCTTTCCTAGCGTGATTAGATAAAATACAACATTTGGTTTTGTCAATTCAATATTATGTAGGTGTTCTGACAATTACCATTCGGTGACTGTTATCGGTAGAGTGCAACCGGTGGTAATACATCAGTGTTGATTAAAAAATCGAATGGAACAATCATCATGTGGTGTAATTAAAACAACATTCAGACCGCAAAAAGATCGAAATCCCACAGATTTGATCATTTAATTTAGTTGCTAAAATATAAATCACGAATTGTACTTTAAAGTTTAATAGCAAGAAATGGAAATCAACTATTACAAATAACAGAAATTTAATCAAAATATCTTGTTCTTGTTGAGTGGCCCGATTTTGTCAAATATTAATTAATGAAATGCTCGAGGATATCGTTCTCATGGTGTCAATTGCTCAACCGAACACGTACATTATTCAATTTATCAGCATGTAGACAATAATTAATATTTTATGCATGGACATTAGTGAAATATTTTTTTTTCTCTTCCAAGTCAGATAGAGAGCATAAACGTTAAAGTAAGAAGTGAAATAAAGAAAAAAAAAAAAGCACATAACTAAATGGTATGCATTCCATTCCATACAAAGCATACAGATGCACGTATCCATTCAATGAACTAAAAAAAAAGTGCAAGAGATTAAGAAAAACAAAACAAAAACTAATAATCGCTACATTATTTTCAAATACAATTTTTTGTTTTGGTCGCTCTACAAGTCTGTTACCGTTTCAGATTTAGTGTGGTGTCTTAACGTACCCAACATATTATAAACATTATGAAGTAGCATTTAGATAACATACATCTGAATGTAATGTCATTAAATTATTTGTTCACAGCATAATTTCGTATATATGAGAAGAGACTATAGTAAAACGCATTTGCTATTACCAAAGTAATAATTGCAATTTAAATGGGGTCTAATGCATAATTTTTCTTACAATGGTAAATCATTAGAGTTCAACGCTAGTGTTGCTACACTATGTTTTTCATTCACTGTCATACTAAACTTAGTCTATTAAATTCCGTATTTTTTTTTCTTTTTCGAATGCAACAAATAAACGATATAAATATGCACTTTATTAACCGTTAAGATTTTTTTTCAGTTTCTTATACTGTATGAAGGTTTATAGTTTAAATATTCTATCTCACTTTTACTCACGACATTATGTGCTATACTTTTTCAATTTATTTGCTATTGACTATAGTTACTATTAGAAACACTATAGATTTTCAATTTTCTCTGGAGTGAAAAACCGAGGAACATAATAAGTTCGTTAGTTATGTTTTGATCTGTTACAATAATAAGATACATGCTGAATAAAATGTATTCAGAGTTGGTGCCGCATTAGAAACATTGGCAACATTTTATGTGCTTTAAAGTTCATATTCAATAATGATTACAAGTTGCAATTGGATCTCTTATGGATCCACTGGCAACAATTTATACCAGTTAAATAGAGTAAATATTATGTAATACTGAAAATTAGTGAAAGAAATAGTTGGCAAGAAAGAAAATTACAACAAGTATCTGTTCATATATTTATTTAATTTTCTTTCATTTTGGTTAAGATAAATAAATCTTGTCTGTGACTATTGTATATTTTTTACTCCTGAGATTTACACCTGAATGAAATTTAAATGATACAAAAAATGAAAATGCCTCTTGTTTGATCTGGTCACTGAGATAATTAAGCGGTATTTTACATCGTTTTCATTTCAATGCACACTGCTTTAAAGTCTGACAGTTACCGTGAACGTAACAAAAATAGAAGTATGTAGGCTTAATTACATTTCTATTCAATATTTAATTTATTATGCATCTCATTCATGGATCATTTAGTCCAATATTAATAATCATAATTTTATGTTGAATAATTTTCGATCAAAAAAAAAAAAGTTTAATTGGTCATTATTGAATGCAAATTCATCATTTAAGTATTGACTACGTAATCGTATTATTCGATATTAGATAATTCAATTAGTGGGGCCCTGTATATTCATTAGTTTTCATTTTGATTTTCCTTGTTTCATAAATATCTTAAGATACAATTCCTAATGGATAAACATTACGATTGGGATTAGTTTCGATTTATTTGACACATAACTAATCAATGTTGGAATTGTAGTTAAATGCAAATGATAACTATCCATAGTATGGGCTAAAAATTTTAATGCGTGAAACTAACATAAAATTGTGAGGGTTTTCATTTTAAATTTTCAGATCTCTAGTGGCTTGTATAAATCATTAAATTCCAGTCTTTTATGAATAATCATAATATGAAATAAATAATAACCGTGGTCGGACAAGACCAATATTGAGACTATGAGATAACATGAATATAAAAACAGTATGTGTCTGATGATTATTTTTTATGTCACATATCGTCTGTATGTAGTCCAAAACATTAAACGTATAGAGTTTTAATGGTCACAAACAGACTTGAACGCATTAAACTAGATTTCATTTTGAATGATCAAATGGATCGTAAGACACAACATATACTGATTATGATAAACGTTAGATTTTCTTTTTTATTTTGTCTACACTGTTTTTTAGTTAATAATTTTTCGCTGTTTCTCAACCGATGCAAAGCTGGTCAACCAAAATCATTCAAGATAATTTAATCAATCAGATTACCTTTTCACAAATCAATCAGTTTTCATCAATAAAAACAAAACAGAAAAAAATTTCAATATTATTGAGTCGTCATTTTATTACCGTTTCGATGTAATACACAATTTTATGATTCAATGGTGTCTATTAGCGGAGGCCTGACTTGATGATGAGATAATAATCTGATGTGCATATTCATGAGCGTCTGTATAATTCATTTCCAATTATTTCACCGTCTATGGGTACTAATGGGCAAACCAAATGTGGAGAAAATTATCGCTAAATCAATATATAAATTGTTTCTTTATTTCATCTTTTTCTCTCTACCGTATACAGGTAAGATGGGAATAATAACGATGCAAGTGTGTAACACTAAAAATCGTTTGAATGAGTTACAAGTAGCTACTTAAGACATCAAAATTCAATTCAGTTATTTAATCAAATATTAGATTGGTGAAATTGACTTGCACTCATTCAATGTTCAATGTTTATGCAAATTTTCTTGTTTAATGTTTTGATCATTAAAAACATGTAATTTGGCAGATGATGAAGTATGTTATTCACTGATTCAATTGTTTTAATTAACGAATATTGAATGATTCGTCCCCACTAAAGGTATTACATTAAATTCAAAAATTTTATTGATCGATATTACATATTGTCTATTCCGTTATTCGATATCGGTTACCATTTTAATAGTTTCTGTGTTATTTACATTTAAAATGAATAACATTAAAATAGAAACAACCTGATGTATATTGAATGGCATTAGCATAGATTATTATTGCATAATATTATAAAGGTGCATAATGAGTTCATAGATATCGGGCATTATGGGTATAATATAAATTTTATCCATTTATACGTTTTAGTTGTTTTTTCTTTTATTTCTTAAACTCTTATGTAATAATTTTGGCGTATATTTCACTTACCTTTCAGGTACACTATGGCAAAATAATTTTGCACATTAAAACTCTTATTAGGAAGCAAATTTATATCGTTTTTTTTTTTATTTTTGTTTTAAGTTTATGTGCATGCTGATGGGATACCGTTTATCAATAAATATAACCGTCAAACAATGAAACACAAAATTCATACGAAATAGTTAATAATAATGATGAAGAATTTTAAAATTGTCTTATTGGCAATAAAATAAAATAAAAACTTTGATGATAGAGAGATATATTGGTATGGCACTGCTGCAACTGATCAGTTTTAATAGACATGAAGTATACTTGATTTTATTTATGGATATTGAGGTATCATGAATTAAATTGAGAGGGCCCAGCCTCAAAAAATAAATCTAACTAAAGTAATAATCATTTTTTTTTTTGTTTAATAATAATAAAAAAATAAATAAATAATTTACTCAACATTGAAAGATCAATTGGTAATGGGTGATATGGAATTTTGTTCAATTAGAATTGACATGAGATTTGATGGTTAAAATTAACGAAATAATAATAAGAAATAACAAAAATTCAACACTATCCAATATTGCAATAATATTTTTGTGACTATTTGAATTTGTTTTAGTGGATTTTTGCTGTTATTAAACATAATAATAATTATAGGTACACGCCATTGCTAATAATGAATAACGTAGTAGAGATATTCAATTGAATTGCAGCATTGATTGAAAATAATAGTTTTTTTCGTTTTTTTTTTGCTTGTAAGAAAATTGGCTGTACAAGATTCAAGAAATAAAAAAAGAAAAACAAAATTATATATTTTCCCACGTCTTTAAATTCTTTATGGCATTAAATTTGTTTTAAAGACATGATTGAGCCTATAATTAAACCACAGTGATCGACGGTAATAAACATATTAATATCATATGAATCAAGTCTGGTCTAATCAAGTCAATCTATTTGGTTACTTTACTATTATTAAATGGTTAATTCGCAACTCTAATAGATCTACCCTGGTGAGATCGAAGACTAATAGGCCTCTGAATAAACATGTTCGTTATAATTCTTTATAGAAAACATATAAATCTTGTTATTGATTTTCCAATAATTTGCAAAGAAATCTTACTCATAAGTTAAATTACAAAAATTGTTGAATTTATTTCATCGGTGCGTTTACATTGCAATTCATTTTTTTTTCTTTGCTGTTAATTTCTTGTAGTTAAATGTTTTATTTGGAATTTGATAGTTATGTGTGACTGAATAAGCAGCAGAAATAATTTAGAATTGAAATGGTATGAACAGATAGCAAGTCACATTAGGACAACAGAAATTTAAAAAAATTAGATCTCGCACGAGGTTTTATATTTGGCTGCTAATACAGACCATTACCAATTGCTGCAAATGAACTGTATTAAATGGATTATTTGTTAAAATGAATCGTGTAAATGAAAATTGCGAATTTAAAAAGAAAAAACAAAAATAAGACGAAAAATAAAGAAATACAAAACATAAATGAAACACACGAAAACGAAATAACTATACCAGTTAGAGTGCAACCTACAATTTAAATACGATTGTATATTATAATCATGTGGAGTGCACCTTTATTAGGTGGGGTGTTTCTTTATTTTTCTATCTAATCGTCATTGGGTATCGCACACTAAATAACAAACTAATATATCTTCTTAGTTTTATTTCAATTACATTTGGATGTTTTTTTTTATAAAAAAAAAAATTAAATTTCTTATATGAATTAGTTACTCTTTATTTAGTTGTTGTTGTTGTTGTTGTCTGACTATTCCATAACGTCTAATGCGACTGGAATTATTAAAATACGGTCTCTTATGCGGCTCTCATAGACCACATTACACCACCATCCACATATGAGTATTATGTTGTGTATGAAAAGCCATTTATTTAATGGAAAAGCCTACGAAAAATCAACTCATAATGGTTTATGTGTGAATATAAAATTTTCAATCCCCCGAATTTTCGTGTTAAGTTATTCTCTGTTTTATTTTTTTTTTGTTTTCAGTTTAAAATCTGTGTGATACTTCTCAATGTTGTCTATATTTTAGTTTTTTTGGTGTGTTAAATGGTCTTTTATTTTTATTTCGTTTAAATACATTAAATTCAATGGAACACAGTGAAGAAAAATCTTACGTATTGTTTAACACGAACCATTAGGGTAATGGAATGGCTTTTTGGAATTAAACCATTGACACGAGATACCATAATATTCAATATTGGGTATATGTTGGTAGCGGGCTTCCAAAGGAAAAATTATGATATAAAAGAGGTTAAGATTTACCGTTCAGCATCAGTGAACATTTGTGACTTGGATTATAAACTGGTGTACTCCATTCTCAGGATTTACTACTTATATTAGCTACTTTTATTTTCTTTTTAAAATAAACGTTTCAAATTATTAAAATAAAATATTTTATTAGGCAAAAATGAAGGTACGAATTTAATTTAATTAAATTATTGGTGACTCCTTAGTTTTTTTCTTCAATAAAATACACTCTCCGTTGAAATTATGAAGTTGAATTTGAATTAAAGCATTTTGTGTTGAATTTTATTAGAATCAAGAGACAGTGTAGATGTTAATTGGACTAGAATTAGTGATTCAATTGAAAGTTAATTACGAAAAGTTCTAAATTGTTTTTATTGTTTTTTATTATCCAGTGTTTCGTGGCCGTATTATTTGTAGCAGCTGTTGCCTCAGCAGTCCCAATTGAGTATGCCCATTATCCAGGACCAGCTCTAGTACATGCCGCCCCAGCATTGATCCATGCACCAATTGCCAAACATGTAGTCCATGCTGAACCAGTAGCCTATCCAAAATATTCATTCAATTATGGTATTAAGGATCCACATACCGGTGACATTAAATCACAAGCTGAAGAACGTGACGGTGATGTTGTCAAGGGACAATACTCATTGGTAGAACCAGACGGTTCAGTGCGTACCGTTGATTACACCGCTGATGATCATAATGGATTCAATGCTGTTGTCCACAAATCAGGACCAGCTCATCATGTTGCTCCAGTAGCACACTATGCTCCAGCCCCAATTCTTAGCCATTACCATTAAAATTGTTCGTCATCGTACCAAAATAGAAATAAATAACGGATTACGATAAACCACATAAAACCACCCATCAAGATTCAATCATCCAGACCTTCATATTGATCTGCAATCACATTATTAAATGATTTATATATTTAATTATAAAAAAAAAAATGAACTCATTATACGGAACTATAAATACATTACTTTTTTATATATAAAAACAAACAAATCAAATATGCACAATTTCACATTTTACATAATTCGTATTTAGGTAGATTACCTACATATAATAATATTTTTTTTTATTTAATTGTATTATGTATTATTATTATAATGTTTTTTTTTTTTATTTACTTGATGTAATCTCATATCATCGTTGAGCTGTAGAAAGTAATATTAAAGGAAAACACACCTGATCCACATCGACACAATGAGGTTGTTGCAAACTTTAAAAAAAAACAAAAACAAAAGTTTAAGAATTTTATTTAATTTAAATTTCATGACATTTCGATTTCATTGTCTTCTTTGTCAAAACGCAAACAATAAGAAGTTATCTGTGTTATACATCTGATGTATTTGCAATTGAGTTCATCTAAATTGTAAAAATAAAAATTGGAGCAAACGAAAGTAAAATCAACAGTGAAACATACAATAAACTCTAATCGTCTAGTTCTTGTCCAGTGATTGAAACCATACATGCAACATTATAAATCATAACCGATATAAAATACTGGTTGGAATTTAATAACAGAAAAATAGTTGTTGGTTTTTTATGAAATAATTCGTGTGTGATGCAAAAAAGAAATAAGAAACGCGTCGTTATGAGAAACAACGAAAAATATATTATCTTAGGTTGTGGGGATTGAAAAAAAGTATTATGCAATTCATGTAGTATTGCATGCTAGATGGTAAACGGTTGTCTATTTGCAGAGATTATAGTAATTCAGCTGCAGTCGCTGCATCACCTTTAACGATTACACATTGGTTTACTGCAACCGTTAATACAAATTTATAAATCGAATAATAAAGAAATCGATGTTTAGTTGTTCAAGTGAAAACAGGAAATTATCGAATTGAAGAATTATAATATCCAATCGATCTTAAAACATAACTTGACTTTAACCATTTACAGATCGTTTCTTACATATTCATTTACCATTTAGTTTTAATTTAATTTTTTTCTTTATTTTCTGTTTTAAATGTTAAAAACATGTAATCATGTGATTTATTCTTTGTTTGGATTTAGTTATAATGGATTAAACGGTTCACTATTTATACTTGACGCAGCAAAATAAATGGATTTAAATGGATTATGTAATTTTCAAAAGAACTGTAAAGACAACAGGTATTCGTCTTATCTTGCGATTAATTATTGAAAATGTTAACTACTGTCTGGTTAATACCAATGGATTACAATAAATGTTACTGAAATGGTACAGAAAATTAATTTCTTAAAGGTACGATCACGGCTTCTAATTATATGCGCTGATAATCAACCAGTGACCTCTTAATCCATTAAAACACATGTAAGATCGTTTATATGCTAATCGACAACAAAATGATATTAATTCTTCATTATAAATTCACATCTTTTTTTTTTGTTTCTGTTTCAATTCACTAAATTGGTATGAATATCATTTTGTGCACTTATTACCTGTATGTATTCGAATTAAAATTTTTAATGGGATAAATTGCATCGTGCAGAGACACCACCTTTTATGGTACTTGGTTATACATTGTAATTGCTCTAAAGTTTCTTTTAAGAAAAATATAAATAAATAATAAATTGTTAAATCAAATAGATTTTAATAATGCCCATAAATGAATTTAAAATCATTTGAATTGAAAACAGAAAAATATACAATTTTGTTATATTTTGATTTCGCACTCAATCGTTTCAATATTTTTCTTTAATTCCATTTCGTTGTTCTTTCAGTACAAACAAAGATTTTGTATTTTTTTTTTTTTAAATTAATTAGTGAGCTTGTAAGACATAAAGTATCTGCAATAGTGTTATTATTTTTCATTTTCAGTTTAATTGAATGAAAACATTGTGAATATTATGCAAGTTTAGCTTTACTCTCCAGTCAGGGCCAAAAAATAATTCACAACTTGTAATTAGACTGTTGGAACTGAGACTATAATGAAATGATACTTAAACGATATTTGTTTTATATAAATTGTTTTTAATTATGATTTTGGAAAAATATACAGCATAAAAGAACATTTTTTAATGTAAAATGATGCTTAAACATAGATGATTGACAGTATTTTACATTTTAATTTCATTGAAGAATTACTCGGTTTTTAATTAAATTCATTTGTTTAATCGCAATTGTCAGTTATAAATTCTTTGGTTGTTCTTAATCCTTTATGAGCATTAGAAATTCTATCAATTAATTTTTTTAAATATTCAACCAATGATGATTATATTGACAAGAGATTGGCTGAATCTTATATTTCTTAATTATAATATTTATAATATATATAAAAGTAGTTTTTTTAAAAAGATAGTTCAGTGCATAGAAATTTTTGTTTTTGTTTTCATTTAAAACTCATATAGGAGATGTTCACATCATCTTAAATCGTAACTAACACAGTAGATTTGGACAATGTTTAATAGTGACCATCATGAGATTGATGAGCTGGTGCTGTTTTATGGACAACAGCGTTGAAACCATTGTGCTTATCAGCTGTGTAATCAACGGTACGGATTGAACCGTCTGGTTCCACCAATGAGTATTGTCCCTTAACAACATCACCATCACGTGTTTCATGTTGGGATTTAACATCACCGGTATGGTAATCAGTTACACCGTATTTGTAAGCGTATTTTGGTGGAGCCTAAAAAAATTCAGAATAAAATTTATAATTGAACGTACAAGTGAATTGATAAGTGATAGATCATACATAATAATCAACGTGTTCATCGTGACTGTAATCATGATGTTCATGATGATCACCCAATGAAATTCTTTCTTCAGCTAAGTGTCCATATTCACCATCATCAACAACGGCTACTTCTTCTTGACCATGACTATGTGAGTATGGCATGGCGAGGACAACGCAGAAAGCAGCTGAGGCCAATAATAAACTCTGCAAATGAAATATCAATAAGAAAATAATCATTAATCAATTGAATTTAAAGTTGAACGTTAATAAATACTCAAATATTTTAAAGATTTACGAGTTTTCTCAAGAATGGTAAAAGTGAAAAACAAAAAATTTCAATTTCAAAACGCATTTAATGTTCAATTGGCTTTTTCACCAATCATCAATAGAGTGATACCATAAGTACGATGAGAAGAAGTTTATTAAACTATTATCGGATAGATGATACACCACTTAAACAGATCTCATGGTACAGGTACACCAAAGTGAAATGGAAAGTTCACTGTTGCATATATTAAAAAAAAAATAATAACGTTTATTGCCATATGAGAAATTAAAAGTGAAATATATAAAATGAAACGTAAAAGAAACGAAAAATGCAATTTAACAAGTCTGATTAGTTAGTAACGTATCAAATACATGAGCATAGTTAACATATTACTTGTACAAAAAAGCCTAGTGGCAATATAGCCATAATTCAATAATAAAATAGATTAAATTGCATAAACGTGTTATAAACTAAAAGCCAGTACATTCATAGTTTCTATATGAATAAGAAGAAAATAAACGACTAATAACGATAATAGTAAGACTGTCAAACGATTTTCTCAGTTTATGTAATCGTAACATTGTTAAGGAATTGAATAATTACGTGAAAATTATAATTATTTTCGTTATCTATCACCATCGATTTCGGTGTCGTTTAATTCAATTTAAATTTTTGTCTTTTTCATAAAGAATAAGAATTGCATTCAATTACTAGTTGTAATACTTCATTTAAATTGAATATTGATTGATATATAAACTGCCAATGTAAAAAAACAAATTAAGATATTCATTATAACTTTATCTTTTTTACTAAATTCATATACATTAAATATAATGTTATTCAATTTACCATTTAGTAATGGATAAAGAGAAACATTTAATTTAAATGTTTTTATGAATGCGCTAAAATTAAATGGCAACAATTTTAGTGAAACATTGAAAATAAATACATTAAAACCGTTAAACCATTTGAAACGTTTAAGTTTAATTATAGTTGTTTAAGTTTTCATAATCTCTTCTTTAAGATAATCGTTAGGTGATCAGTAATCATATAAATGATTTGCAGAAAGAAACCAGTTGAATTGGTTTGCATGCCGATAGTACACCGTATTGTATATTACTCAAGGAGAGAGAGAGAGAGATCAAGAAAACATAAAAATTAAATTAAATACACGCAATTGAAACTAATTCTTAATGTGTTTCGATGACAACAAAAATTTTATAGGGAAAAATAAAACCAGTTGAGCAACACGATATGGCTGCCAAGAGTCAATGTACAAGTTCACTTGAATGTGAAAATTACGAGTGACTTTGTGGGGGTAATACTACCGCAATGGTTTATATTTAACCGTAAAAATTAACCAGAATAGATCAACAATACAATTGTTTTAGCTTTGGTCTGTAATCCCTGTGAATGATTATCTCAGAATATGTTTCTCTTTAGGATTTCCTTTAAATGTTTATCGTTTGTAATCATGTTCAAATTAAATTTTAAAGAAAAACATGAAATATTATTGTGAACATGACAATTACACATTTGTTAAACAGTTAATGGTATTTAGGGCAAAAATTTAAATGCATATGTGAACTGTTGCAATTAATCTCTTTGCTCTGTACGAATAATAATGGTACACTAATTTAACAAAATTTATGTAATCAGCATAATTGAATCCTATGCGTTTATGTTGTTCACATAAAGCAAAACTTCCAAAAATTCGCCACCATTAAATTTAAAATTGTAATTCTTATGAGCTGTTATCCTTGATGGCTCTGTTGTGGTACTTCACAATCACTACATAACTAACATCTAATTATGTGTAAAACAAAAAGTTGATTTCTTAATAATCTCCTACCTTGAACATCATCTTTAATTAGATTTTATATTTTCGTTTTACTAATAGAAAATGAAATTATCACAAAATGTATAAATTCCCTTGTAAGAATTCTTGTATTTAACTAAATTATTTTGTATTTAACACTAAAATCGTTTTAGGGATTTCGATTTTATTTTTTTTTTTTACTTTCGTTCACTTTGTAATTGGTTTTAGGAAATGTTCACTCTATGAAATTTCACTGTGGAATGATTAAAAACACTTGAATTTCACATCTCTTATATAGGTATTATTTGGTTATGATAAAAAAAAGTGAAACGTTTGTTTCATACAATATTAAATACAATCATAAATAATCAAATGAGCCTGTAACTTGTCGGCATTAGCTTACAGATTGTTATGTATTGTAAGAAAAGCTCTGTTAACAAATATTTGCATGATTTAGATCATGATAGCTTTTATTTTTTATATCAATGTTAATCTAAATCAATCAATTAAATTATTTTTTCAACCATACAATTAATCTAACATTACTTTCAATCGACATTACATATCACATATTATGATTACTGATTACAGTTTAATTAATAAAAAAAATTAAATAAACAATTGAAGAGATGAATCAAAAACTAAGACAAATGACACATCGAAAAACTAAGAGATTTTTAAGTAAAAAACTTTAAATAATTATATCACCATTGGATCGTATTAAGTTTCAATGTTAATGAAACCTTATTTGGTGTGGCCCGTGATATCAAGTCCACGGTTGCAGTTTTGTATGTTTATGCAACCAAAGAAATATGTAGCAACAAAATAAGAAAAATAACATCAAATAACATGATTGAAAACTAGATTGAATTATTTTCAAATAAAATTCAAGTTTTTCCAGATACAATTTATTCATTTGCAAAAGGTATTCAATATCATTGGTAATTTGATGGGATTCATCATGTAATTTAATTCTTTTAAATGGCATTTATACTTCGATTATTAATTGAACATAATCACTTAAATTTATCAATCTCATCACAAATGTTTCATAACGAATATAAATCAGATAAATGAAAAAAAAAAAAATTCATAAAGAAAGAAATCAATTTAAATTCCATTGTAAATTTTTATCGTCTTAAGAAAAGGGAAGTAAAAATTTACGAAAAATTTCATTATGAAATTTTAATCAACAATTATGTTTCAACAAATAATATCACGAATATTAATTTAATTGCATTCAGTTAATTAATATTGGTAACGAATTATCTGTATTTAATGAATGCAGTTGATTTGAATATCTTTTAAAATTTACGAAATTTTATTGGAGGAATTAAAAACTATATCGGTTTTCTTAATATTTCTATAGAAAGATACCAATACTTGTACATAATTTAAATTTGTATTTCATTTTTCCTCAATTTTAAAGTTAATACCTAAAATACCTAAAGCAAAACGCATATGATAGTGTAATAGAAAATATTATCTGGAGAGTATTTCATATGAAGAAAACATAACAAAATTATTTCTTAGTAAGAGTATGAGATAAAAAAAAGAAATACTGATTATATTGGCGCATAATGTTCGTGTGTTTAATAGTGAAATGAAAGTTTATGAATAATAAAAGTTTTTCATCATTTGAAAATTGTTATAATAATTTCCATAATACACGTAGATAACCTGTAATACCTTCAAATAATCAAATATTTTATTTGATATTTATTAAAAGCAGCTTAAACTGTTTAAGTTTTAAACAGATGAAAGAACATTTTATGTTATTCGTTTAATCGTTTTTGGTATCGTTTACATAATAATAATCTATAAATTTTTATTGCAGTCTCTTAATGAATAGTTGTAATATTCATGCAATTATGTTTTATTATTTTCTTTTTAAATAAAATAGTTTTCAACAAATTGAAATGCCAAAAACAGACAAAAAAAAAAAAAGAAAGACAAAATCAGCACAACAACAAATTACTTTCATCATCCATAAACAATTAGTGCAGGTCAGTAGAGACAAATATTTATGATTTCATCTATATATTTCATTCAAAAAAATTTTGACGGGTTAACATAACAGCCACATAAATCAAGTGATTACAGTCATATTACCGCATAATATCAGATAATGTATCTCTTGTGCACCAGACAGTACAATTTAATTGATAGATATATCCAGTGAGTGAGTGTACAATATTCGTACAATAAAAATATTACAATTATATTAAATTTAATTTTACAGGTAGCATACAATCATTGTTATCTCATCCAATTAGTCCGGTGATCAATCAACAGTCCGATTAATTGGATCAACATATTAACTGCAACTGTAAATACATAGATGCGTTCCATAAGTGCAACCAATGTACTGTTAATATCTACCAAAATAATATAATTCAGTTCAATTCAATAGTTTAAACTGAAAGCTCATTACGGATTAAAATTGAAATGTCAGTTACAGTAGAATGAATTAATTTATTTAAAAAAAAAAACTTAACAACTCATAACGAGCATAATACTATAAAGTGATAATTGTATATTAACAATTGTATGTATATGAATCTATTTGGATTATGTAATTTTAGATATAAAATTATGATTGATAATAAAATTCATAACACTTCGATAACGAATATTATGTAAATGAACTTATTGATTACCAGCAATAATATAATGAACAGTTTTCAATTAATTATTGATTATCCAATGAATAACACGAATATTATTCATTAGAATTCATATTTTCACTTGATACGTTGATTATTGACGTGTGTACCGTTGTCCAGGTAGTGAAAGAATCACATTAACTAACACAGTTTCATCACACTGTAAATGCATTATAATGCAGTTAATTCAATTGTAAGTACATACACTAGATTGAGTTATTTCAGTTGTTTACTTTCATTGAAGTGTTACCGCTGTTGTTGTCAGTATGAATTTATGCAACAATTGAAAAAAAAAATCCAATTCCTGTATGTTAAATAGAAATTGAAAACAAATTCATGTTTACAATTCCGATTGAACTCAAAGAAACATAATCATTTTCTATATTTCCTTGCCAATTGAGAAATTTTAAAATAAATGATGCTTTAATGTGTCACCGCTGTGATGTTGATGAATATGAAGACATTTGGCATTTGATTGATTTAATTGGTTTTTCCCCACTCTCAATTCATACATTTGAACCGTTGATAATGTTGAGAAAATAAAACAGAAAAAATAAAATTTCATTAGATTGAAATAAAAATTCATGAATCTCATACGTGTATGTTCAATTATTCAGTTGGTGTTTAATAATGCGCCACATAAACTGGTGTACAGGTCTCACTGAATATGCAAATGGTGAAAATAAACAAGTAATGTACAAGTGACTATAAAATCTGCATAAACTGGATGTAATCACTTTTATTTTCATTTGAATAAACTGTATGATTAAGACGTTTACGCATAATTATTATGTATTACAGATGATAAAGAGTGCGGTTTTGTATTTTGATTTCAATACTGAATTTAACTAACGTATGATCTATTCAATTTTACGATCGGATATGATCATTTTAATATCCGTTTTAGCTGGAGGGAAGGTAATACTGTTGTAATGTAGATTTTTAGTTTTGAATTCATTATGGAAAGTCGGAGCTTATCTTGTGTTGTCTATCCAATAATTGGATGGAAGTAATTTTAAACGCATATGGTGGGCACAGTGTCCGTATACGATGTACGGAAAACTAATGGCAATAAAAATATTTGAAATAATAAACAGTTTCAATATTATAAATCTCAATATAAAATAATCTTAAATATCTGAACGGAATACTATCGAATTGGAATACAAAGTAATGAACTGTTTGGTGATTTCAAATTGAAATAAAGAAAGATGTGTAATTTTTTAATGATTGGTAATACAGTTTTTATTATGCAAAGTTTGAATTTGTTGGTTCCGGTCTACTCTTCCTGATTCAACAGTTTCACTGATATTAAAAATATTGGAATCAGTTATTTTGATATCATTCAGCTGCTGAGAAACTAGAGCCATTATAAGATTTATATCTGTAATTAACCATTGTTTTGACTTTTACACAACACACGTTTCTATCAGTAATGGTGTTAATTGCTTCAATTCAAGTTGTATGTGGCATTTGAAATGACTCCAATGGCTGTTAAAGAAACGAGTTGGAAAAATTAAAAAAAATAATTTCACTGTCAGAGATCAATGAAGACGATTATCGAGACTGGCTTCTGTTTTGTACATTTATTTCAATAGACAATATTTGTTTACAAATAGAAAAGAATGTGGTATAGTTTGTGGTTTTTTGGTTCATTGAATCCATTGGTAATCAATTAAGTACAACATTTACTCTATTCACAATTTCATTTACTTGATTAATTTAATAGATTTATGGATTTCACTAGATATTTTTAGTATTTCATCTCGATTCCATCATTTAGTGGATTACAATTTGTAGAAATATCATGTCATTGCCATTATTTGATAATGAACGAACTTGTTCTTGTGACAGAATCATCACTTGGCCACTGCTATAGAGAGAAACAGTATCGTGTTGACTACGAAGTGAATATAGTTTACCTGTGTGGACCAAATGACAGCCAGGAATGTTGCCATATCGTGACCAAGCAGTCAAACTGTAATACACTGGCATATCTATTGGACACAATCCAGTTAACCATATCATCAAATAATGTTCACTTGATTGTTTCACCATTGAATCATTTGGATTTATATCGGGATCCAATAATTGAAGTAGGCAGACACGTGTCGACATCACCAATACAGGAAGAAAATCCTTGAATCTTCCACTGCCCAAATCTTTGATTTTATTTGCAACCAAATATAGCATTTGACATTTATTGATACCAAAATGATCGATCTTTGAATCCAAAAAGAAGTTTTTATATCTACCAGGTGTGATACATTCAATTGGTACTTTGCCATGATCAACACGAATGTGTTTAGAAAATTCCGAAACAAATACCAACTTGTTACATGTTGTGATAGGGCATACAATGGGATTTCGAGGGATACTTAGATCAGCAGCTGTTTGTATCGATGAAAAGAAAACACAAAACTTTGAATTCAAAGTAACATCTCTTGGGATTGCTATGAACTGAGCTGTTGGTTCCGCTTTCTCGGTCAACGAGTGGGATATAAATGCACGCCATGCAGTAATTGATGACTCAGTAAGTAAATTTTTATTCTCGTGAGTCTTAGATTCTTGACTATCTATAACTGAGTTAGTATCAACATGGGAGTTCATATCTCGGAACATAGCACGTGTATTGTTTTCCAAATTACTTTCATTTAGTTTCAGTTCATCTTCCACATCATTGCCAATCATCACTTCAATAAAGTTTTTCACTTGTTTCAATGTTAATTTTGGAAATTTCTGTTGAACGAAATTAATGAAACTATCTATAGTGCAATCATCTTGTTCCAATGATGTTGAATGTCTTCTCTCAGTTTCAGTTTGAAAGAAACCGTTGGGTGATTGAATTGTATCGGTGTTGGTCATTACTGGATAATACAGCGGATTCATTATTGAATATTGATTATCCAATTGTACACCATAGTTGCAATAAATATTATTACTATCCGGTATTGTATAATATTCTTCTACACCAAAATTGTATTGGTACACATATTCTGATTTACCATGCGATGAAATAGAATCAGAAGAATCTCTATACACATCAGTATGATTGTGATCTAAAGGTAATTGATTTACTATGTTTGATGCATTTGGCTCGAGAATATTTAGATTATTGTGCTGATTTGTGTTGCTTACTGGCGGTGGATAGCCCGTTTCAAATAAACCTCCATATGGTGTGGTAATTTGTCCAGGTATTCGATTACTATCATCGAAACCATAGGATAGTATTATATTTGTTGGGTTCGTATTGGTACATAACAAGGGTGTCAGATTAGTTTTTGGTTTTGGTACTGCATTGAATTTATTTGCACCAGAATGTAATGGCATTGGTAGTGATTGACCCAATTCAAGTTTATTTATCTTCTTACCCAGATTACCTTCACTGGGAATATCTATACATACTTCAATCGGATGTTTTGGTACATCTTCAATGTTTGGTATTGAACATGTTTGATGATGATCAACTAATTTGCCAGGATATTTACTCAAATCATTTTCAGAAGAATATGATGACATTGATAATTTCTTTTGATGGCTATTCTCGTTAAATCTCGAATAAGGATTCAATTTAGGTTTGGAATCTGTTGAAGATGATACTTGCATGTGATTTAACGTCTCAATGTCTGATGAGAATTTCCTTGGGCATTTCAGATCATCGATGATCGGATATAAATTGCTTATCTTCAGTGAATCAACTTTAGCAGTTTCATTTGATTGAAGCATCAAGTTATTCTTACTCCAATTTTCATTCGATTCAGTTGAATAATCATTCGAATTTAACTTGACCCAGTCTTTAGTTGAGAATTGATTCAGTATTGTTAGATTGGACTCGGTACCAGAAGTATCTGATGCAGTGCTCTTGGACATAAACTCATTTGGTTTCCTTTTCTTTTTCGTATTAAATTGAGAATATACTTCCTCCCTTAGCTGCTCTCTGATTATTGATTGAATGCTCATATTTTGTTGTTTGATATTCACTGCAGATGCACTTATATCAGCGATTTCATCCGAAATAGAACTCTTTATACAGTTTTCCGATTTCTTCTTCACTGGAATAACAACATCCATCATAGTACCAACATCAATTTTATAACTTGAAGTAATTGAACTTTTATCCATTTTATTATTGATTGTTCCATTACCGTTCAATATATCCTTATCTGTGGTTAAAAGTGGATCTGTGTCAGTTGAAGCAGAGTGTAGTGGTATAGTTCCTATTGAATTGGTGTAGTTCCATATATTCTGTTCAATCGATTTTGGTCCTTTTTCATCCTCGATGGATGAAGTGAAAATACTGTTGTTCTCTAAACTGGTGGATGTCTTACAAGCCAGTGAGAGATTTGGACGCACATAAAATTCTTGAATCGTATTGGCCTTTTCCAATTTGTTAAAGTAGTCGATTTTCGGATTGAAATCTGGTGGCTTTGATCCTTTTATGGTTTTGTAATACATCTCTTTGGGATCACTATCCTTTTCCTAAAAATTGTAATCAAATTATGTTAATTATGAGATGATGTGTTATAGAATAAGGAGTTGATAACTTACTATGTTTATATTGGCTTTGCCAGGAGTCCTGAATCTGCATACACTTTGTGATTTCTTAACATTAACATTGTATTGGAAATGGTTATTGCAACATTGTTGAGTGAACAGTCGATCAGGAAGATGAATAACATTCACATTCGTTTTAGAAGATTTTTGTGATTTTGGTAATGAAAATATGTTATTCTTGGATTTTCTTTTCGCTTTTACCTTTGGATGAATTGCACAATTATTGCAAACGCACTTAGTTTCGCTTCGTGTTCTTTTTAGCTCAATTTCAGGACTTTCTAGTGATTTGAGTATTTTGGCGAAAATGTTATCATCATAGCCATCGCATGTAACTTTTACAAAGGATCCAATAGATTCAGTGGATTTATAAGAAGTTGATGTATCTTGTCCAAGAAATGGTTTACCAAGAAAATCATCATCAAATTCAAGATTTATGTACGATGAGCATGAATCACTGCCATAATCATCGTTTTTGAGGAGATTATCACTCTTTATATTCTCGATGAATGCATGTGGTATGCCACGGTATTGCACCTAAATGAATGATAGAATGAGTAGGAGAAATGTTGAGATAAGTTAAAACAGACTCATTACCTGGAGACGTTGCTTAATACTCTTGCCGCATATCAAACAACCTTTCGTCTTTGCTGACTTCATACAATCGTAACAGAGAATATGACCATCCTCGCAAAAATAGTTATCATAATTTTGGAATCTTAATGAGACGGTATTGCACTTCGAACAAGGCATTTTAGAAATAAAAGTAGATGAGCAAATAAGTTTATTATATAAAAGATAAGGCAATCTGCATATAACACTACGTGTAAACAAAATTATTAAATAAATTCGACTAAAATACAATTTGGCCAATTAGTTTTTTTAAAAATTGATACCGGAATTATTTTTAATTTGTCCCGTTTATTTATAAACACGGACCAAGAGCTTCGGGATCTGTACTCTATTCGGAAAATTTTATTTTCATTTCGTATTCGTAAGCAATGCGTTAAACCGAAAATTTTATTGCCATTCTAATTACACGTATTTCCATTATTTGAATTTTTGATGGCACCTGATGATTCAATTCAATACTTGGAAAATATGAAATTGAATTGCTCATTACCTCATTACTTATTAGCCGTGAAAATCCTTTGGAGGAAAACATAGATTGTTACAATAATTTATACAAATTATAACCAATTTGTACCTATTTTTAAAATTCAAATAAATAAAATAAATAACAAATTGAATTTGGGCCCTCGCTAAATAATCATGGACCCGACGTTGGTTACGTGGTTTTAGTATTTCACACTTTTCACTACTTCAATTTAATTAAAACACAAATTTTTAATATTCAATTTAATTATTTAAATATCACGGAAACATCATCTCACTTGCAATCGAATTCCAAACCAGTTAAATGTATCGAAGAGTTTCATTTTGCTTGACCATAAGGTGTCGCTACCATTCATTAAGTAGGAGAATTGATTCAAAATTGTAATTCTTTTATTTGATTAAAAAATGTATTCTTTGATCTGTTCCGCTGTTAAGTTTATTTCAGTTCTCAAGTAATAAGCTGATGTAACCTTATCACATAATATGTATCTATAATGCACAATGAATTTTAACAGATAGTTTGGTGTGAGATAGTTGTTTTACTTACCATTTGAATCAATTCAAAATATTGTCTTCATTTGATCCGAAATAATTCCATATTACATTTGTTCAATTAACTTCAATTGAGTCCTACGTAACAACACGTGTCGTTACAAGATGAAAAACTAAAAAAATTTATTTCCATCAACATAAAACCGGTGAGTGAATGCATTTCATTATGCGGCTGTGTGTTGTTACCTTCAACATTTTGGAATGACAAAAATTCACTGTAGAATTTAATCAATATTACGACATTTATTCAAGTATTTAGAAGTAGCAATTTACCTGTATAACTTTTATTTATTTAACCGGTAAGGACTTAATATTGAAGTGGAAAATTCATAAACAATTTTCCATCAAATATCACATTGAACCGGTACCAAGAGAATAATATTAAAAAATATTCTGTATATCAAATAATATAAATCTCGGAAAACTGTTTGATGAATACCCACCACCATCAGGTAAATTGATTTAAACGTGAAAGCAAAAAACTGATGGTATTAAAATAATAATAAAAATACAAGTCGTTTAGCCGCGTGTTATATCCACTTCTCTATCTCATCAAAATAAAAATAAAAAAAAAAAACGGATACATCAGTATCAAAGGCCCAAATGAAAATAATGTTGAATTTCAACCTGTCGGCACATCTTCATTTTTTCTTTTATTTCAATTTTTTTTTCAATCAACAATTTCGAACAATAAAAAAGTCAAATATTAACAATGCTACTTTACATCGCATATTGATTTTGTTTCAATGGTTAAGCCAAAATTAATGAAAAAATATTTCTATGTTTCTTCTTTAACAAATTTGTATGTTTTATTTCACCGACTCCGGTAAGTATGAAGTAACACCATCAATATGTATGACTAAGTAACGGGTAATTTCTTTTAAAAATGTAAAAAAATCCCTCGAATAAGTTAACAAAATATTTTTAATTATGGATTTACGTATACGTAAATTGAAATAATTAAATCAATTTGTGCAGTGATTTGAATTAGTATGAGAATACTCACCTGTGCAAGGTAATCACAAATGAAATTATTTTAAGTTTTTCTCTCATCTCAATAGTTGAAACGTATGCAGATCACGTGCTATTTTGCAACCGATTTACTTAGATATAAAGGGCATAAAGAATTGAGTGGTTTTCTACCTTTACTGGTCTAATAAAATGTAATAAAAACATCGTCATGTGTAAAATTATATAAGAGATTGTATGGGCTCAACCATAATATCACCTACAGGAGGAGGGATGAGATACATTCAGTTAGATTAATACCATTTTTATGATCTATAATATTCATTTATTTTAATACGCATAATGGCAATGAGACTCGGTGATATTCCTATTTCCATATTTTATCTGTTGAGTATATTTGTTTCTTTATCTTCTATGTTCTTGTATTCCTTCTCTTTCATTGTAGTTCTCTTCCTAAACGATTTTAGAGAAAAAAAAAACATGCAATACCAAAGCAGGCGAAACTGTGATTGCACCATTTCAAGGGGTCGATTGGACGATGGATGAATATTGAAGAAAAAAGTATAATAAAACAGTCATGGCAAATAATGCTATCTAATTCCAAAGGACTTTATAAAAGGTAGAGCATCCCTTCTGTCACTGTGCATCTGAAATAGGAAGAAAAAAAAAATATTTCATGAGGTGTATATCGTTGGTACTGCAAATAATTCTTTTATGATCTAGAAAAAAAAACAGAAATTTTAGGAATAAATGTACAACGAAGAGTATCACAGTTCAATTATTAATGGATTTGTGCTGTTTTAACCCAACTAAATTGATGGGTTGATGTGAAATTCGGGGGGTGAAACCGATGGAATTGCTTTCTTACTCTAATTCATTTCAAATCGAATTATAATCCAAGTGAATACGGATGTTATTGCAATTTCTAAATTAATTGATATTATGAATTATGATCTCATCAACTAATTTCTATTTAGACGATTGAAGATGAAGTGAAATTCTTATTTGTTATTTGCATATGGTGAACCTCTAATTACGGTGACATTCAATAATAATTGTTCAATGAATTCAATGACATTGAGATGAATCCCAAATAAAAAATTTGTTAAATTTCATTCTCTTTTTGTCAATTGCACGCGTTTATCTCGAGTCGTCCTACATTCATATATCCACACGATATGATACCAATTTACACCATTTCATAGATTATAATACAAAATTGTTGTGTAAACGTGGCAATACGACAAAGAGAAGTAAAAAACAATATTGGAAATAAAACGATTGGCTGAGTGTTAGAGAGCGAGAAATAAAAGTGTATGAAAGTAAAATACCAATTCATGGTTATCGCATAACTCTATCCCTTGATCCAACCGAATAGCTCTATATTACCATCATTTTCAACTGTTACGTAATGTTTCTATATTGCATTCATGATTATTATATTATATTACATTTAAACGGCGATGAACATTAAAAGGATCGATATCGTATGGGTTTATACAGCAAACCCCCCATAAAACGGTTGTAAATATCCTTGGGCTTAACGTTTAGGACCTTTACTATGTTACATTCATGGAATACATATGACCACATTTTATGGAATTCATTCTCAAATTCTCATATACAATAAAAGCGGTGAGATCCAACATACATAATTTTCATAGAAACAAAAAATATCAGTATCAGTGGCTCTAATACGGATATGGAATGGAAAATCCTTTTCGGCACTGGATTCTGTGGCTGCACAACAATTGTTAACAAAATGGCAATATAAAATAGCATTTCATTATAATCTACGATCGAATATAATATAATTTTTAATTATCCAACCAAGAGAAATTAGTGACCCCGTTGGATATGTTTCGATTTATGTTATGCAATCAAAACGATTCATAAAACTGTTTTTTAAAATTTTATTTCTGTATCTTTTGTTCAATGTGATTTCGACCATATAGGAATGGACATGATGGATTCCATTAATTGATTCCGTTGGTACGAACTTTTATTTTAAATGTGAATTTTGAATTAACAAAAATATTTTCCTTTGACATTTTCACGAACAAAAGTTTATTGAAATATTTTCTGTTCTGCTTCTGCAATTTCGTTTTAGTCAACGTAAAAATACTTCAGATTTTGAAGCTATCAAACTTGGCAATATACCAAAGTGAAAAAAAAAACTTTAACATTTCCCAAAAAAACTTTTATTATATTACGCTTGATTCAAGTTTTCTGATTTCCATTTATTTATTTTCTTTTATTTCGTTGTCTATTTTTAAGGAACAATTGAATGCAATCTGTGATCCATTGTATAGTGACTGTTGTACACGAAATGATATGAAAACTATAAGAGGCATTGAAATAACGTGTAAGTGTGGTGAAAATTCGCTTTTGTTGCGGAAATGTTTGAAGTGTCGTCCCCGGCATATAATGCTGGAGAAAGAAAATCCACAAAGTAAAAAGGAGAATAATATAAAATGATTAAGAAAAATAAAATCGTAAATAAAAGTTTATGGAGATTAATAGAAATGGTATATACTTTATGTTTATATACGATTGCACTTTGTTTTATAATTCAATGGTTCTAGTCTTCTTATTTTCGCTATTGGTGGTTACCACAATCAACCGTAGTTGGCTTATAAGCTGAATTGTGAGACAAGAATAAAGGAAATTTAGCTCCATTTCATGAGAATAAGATACCGATCATAAGGATGCTCTTCCATAAAGCAATAATCATAAAAGTATGTTGTAATATATTCAGGTTCCATAGTCAATGTATTGTATTTGCTCTACTAAAGGAACAAAATAGAATCAAATGAAATACACTTCAATATGAAGAGTAAAAAAAACACTGATAATATTCAGTGCAAGTTCTCTTTACATCGAAAGATAATCCATATTGTGTTCCATTTATTTGTTTTCGCTTCCTTTTTGCTATCAAGCACAAGTAACAGTCGTCTTTATGGCGTTACCCGATGATACATACATGAAATATTCAGGAAGTGATGATCCTGTTGAAAATTCCCAAACAAAAAATCTCAAAGAGAAAAACTGTACTGATTCGGTCGACTATTCGGTACCACGCCCAGTAATTTGAACATGTTAATGTTAAAATTGTATTTTAGTGTGGTGTAGCATACAACGCTACCGTTAAACAACAATAAACCCGGCCCCCTTGATAAATGGAAATGTATACAAAATATCAGCCATCGCTTAACAGCCATGGAAAATCGGTATTTTCATGTTAACCAATTGGGGATTTCATTTTATACGTGACGATAAAGTTGTGCTAGAGCATCAGTAGCTGATGTAGTCTGTACAGCATCCTGTACCACAAATGAGAACGAACCTAAATACGAACAATAAAAATGTTCCGTATAAGTATCGCTTACAATGATACCGAATAGTAAAGATAAACATTAGATAGACATACCCGCAGCTTAACTGATTTTATAAAACCTCGGATTCGGATGGTAAACTGTTCACAGTAGCAGTAGTTTACAGTGTCGTGTGTGTTAATACAATCCATATTTAAAATCCATTGCCGATGATATAGAAAATATGGAAGTAGCTGGTAGTAGCATTGTATACCAACTTACTTGAATATACTGCAGTGTTGTTTTAACGTTTCAGCAACAAGAACCACCACGGAATATATAAAAGAGTAAAAGAAAATTATTTTAGTATTGGCCAGAGGCAAGCCCGTTTAACCATCTGATGGTGGATGGATGAGATATAGAAATCCGTTTGTAAACCAAAGTTGTGTGGTGTTTTATAGTAGAGACTGCTCCCACAAAAAGAAAAATCATTTTTTTTTTCGGTTTTTTGTTTTCTTCTATTTTGTCAGTAATACACATGCCTATTAACAATTTACCATTATTTAATCTCTGTCTCATATCGATCTCATTCCCATCTTTACATTCAATCCTTCAATACGTATATTAATTCGATTATCTTTAAACAAGAAGACACAACAAAACAAATAGATAAAAACAATATTCATATGAATAATAGAGTTGATAAGATTTATTTTTCGATTTTTATTTTACTTAAATTAGAAATAATTAATAATCAGTGATGTTATTTGATTGATTGTGATTTTATGGATTATTGGATTTAATTGTGTATTAATTTTCATCAATTCGCATGATTAAAAGCGGATCAAGCAGGAAGAAATACATATAAGATACGTTAGATGGTGTATTAACAACGTGAAGAAAAAGTTTTAAAACTTTTATGAATAACTATGAAATGATGATGTGAATATTAATTAGTGTGTATGTGTTCATATGATTTATTAATGGATATTGGATTTATTAAACGTGAAAATTGATAATTTTAAAACTGATCAAGTGTGGTAATCGATTTAATTGAATTAATTAAAGTGTGATAATAATTTTCATTTCTTTTTTTTTTTATTTGATTTTTAATTGATAAAAGTACAAGGATTAATAGTAATTCGCTAAGGAATAAGAACAATATGGAGCAATTAGTGGTTTCACAATTGTGTAATGGTGATTTAATTTCTTATTATTTTTCGATTAAATATTAATTGCTCATGTAAATAATAATGAATTAGAAGTTAATTGAATAACAGTGACTTTTTTAACTGATTGGTAACGGATATACGTAAAATATTTTTGGTAAAATATTTTGGCCTTATTATTTTAATTAAAATAAATGTTTTAACAATTTCTTATTGAAACAATTAAAACAGAGAACAAACAAAAGAAGAAGGAGAACAATCATTGAGATAATTATAAATTAATTAAATTTTATTGGAATATAAAAAAAGAAGAATTCAAACATAATAACAGTGTCTAAGTGGTGAAATTAATTTGCCAAATTAGAATTGAAATTTTATCGTGTACTATTTAATGAGATATTAAAATTGTGAATTAATAATCACAATTAGTGTGCTAATGATTCATTATTGTACTATGAATTAGGAGCAATAATATAATTGTAATAATTAACGAGATAATTATAATATTGAATTCGTCAAACTGTCGACTCTATCAATTAGGAATTTTTCGGCAAATATGCTGAATAATTTAACATCATCAAATTTAGGTAAGTTTCAATTGAATTTAACAAATGGAACGACGGTAAATCTTGCTAATTTATAGTTTTTGTTATCAAAATAATAAAAAAAAAACGGCACCCTTTTTCAATTAGAAAGTACTAAATGAAAATATTAAAATCATACGATTGAAATGAATGAAGTTATGAATCATTACAGAAACATTTAAATTATTTTCACTTTCACATACAACGGAATTTTTATTTACATAAAATTGTAATTAAAAGCCAAGAAGTTGAATAAAATATTTGTATAATTCATTTGGATTTAAATTAATTCAATTAGAGTACACCATAAATGAATGAATATACCGACGAAGATCTTAGGGTGGATGGATTACGAATGGTATTAAAAGTTTTTTTTTTTTATTCAGTGGTTCATAATTTCATTATGAGTAGCAAACAATTAAAAACAAAATTCGATTGTAGGTGAATCTACCACAAGAATAATTGAATATTCAAATTGTGATTTGAAGTACACGTAACATGTAGAGAGATAATAAAAGAAAAGAGCTTACGGTATTTGAAATTATTAACGTTGTTTTCTTATTTTAGCGTTTCAAATAGCAGCGTTACTTAAATAGCGTCTTAGAGAATTTAGTGTATTTACAGTGATTTTTTATCTCTCTCTTTCTCTCACTTTGACTTAACAATCGAAAAAAAAAATTATTCAGTGATAATTCCTAAAACGATGAAACCATTCGTTTGTATTATTTGTTAATCTCCATAAAATGCGTAACGTTTTACTTCAGTAGCAAAATTAGTAAATCACGAATATTAAACATTCAATTTTTTTTTGTCGTTGTTATTGTAGTACCTGTAGTTAATGCCAGGTAAATTATTTAAATGAATTTTTGTCTATAATGAATGAGAGATGTTAGTGAAACGAATTGGTAACTTATAATGAATATCTATTTGTGAGTAATGTAAGGTAGATTCAGATTGTTTTTAGTGACTGGAAAATAGACTTTAATTCCGTTTTGTTGGCACCAATTGATGACTTTGTACTAAAGAGTTACAATTATTTGTTAAGAGAAATATTGTATTTCTCACCTTCTCATATAGAATCTTATATAAATTAAGGGAATTGAATCACTGTTCTATTTTATCGGTAGAGATAAGTCACATATATTTAGTGGTATCATCACGTATGAGGTGAACAACGTGATTTTATGTTTTTCATTTTAAATGAAAATTTCTTTAAAATCAAATATCGCACTGAAATCTTATACAAATATTGAGATTAAATAGGAAAATAAACGTTTTGGTACCATTTCAATCGATGGTTAACATTATTTGTTATTTTGTATGCTAAAGTTTACATACAAAATGGCTATTTGAGTTTTAATAAAATTTAAATTGTGAAGGGATTTAATCTTTTCTGTTATGAGATGTAACAAGTATCTAGTGAATATCTTGTTGTTGTTTCAAAAAAAAAAAAATGAATTTTTTTTTGATCTTATTGTATCGTTGATTTGAGTCAAGAGTAAACGGTAGCTGACAGCGCATTATATGCATATATGGATGTGTTAAAATTAGCACCTTTACTAAAATATAACACCAGTTATACATTAAATGGATTTATAGAAATCTAAATAAGAGTTTATCTCCATTCGATTGAAATGAATTCAATCCGATATTGATGCTCTAATAGTTTTGGATTTCACTTTGCATAATCTTTTAATCAAAATTGACGAATATCTTTAGTTGATTCACAGCGAAGGTGGACAATTTACTTTCATCATGATTAACTGGAATCCCGGATAAAAAAAAAAATAATTCATCTGTTTTCATTCACTTGAACGTCAATTATTTAAACGAAAACCAAATAACAAAATTTTTTTTTTTATTTCTATAAATTGAATTTTCAATAACATTAAAACGTGTGATATCGTCTGTCAGAGAGATCGTTTCCAATAACGTCAATTCCGTAAACTGAAGAAGCGTTCAGTGTTTATCCTCTGATATTGTGTGCTCAACAATACTGATATTACCTGTTCATACAACAAGGTAGCCCAAATGTAAGAGAGAACTGATTTTATCACACGTAGATGCTAAAATTTTTATTTTTACCTATTTCGTTTCCAATTAACTTATATGTGAACAAAATAATATTTTAGTTACATTGGAGATGCTACTTTTTAATCATCCAAATTGACGATGTGTCTCTTCATTTGAATGGAAGAATATTTTTTTTTTAAAAAACAGAAATATTAATTCTTGTGAAATCTTAAGAGTATTATTGAAAATAAGTTAAACGTGAATCCGACAAACTGGCGCGCGTTTAAGACAACACAATATTTTATTTAGTTTTATTATAATTTATAGAGAGGAAACTATTAAATTCGATGGGAAGGGGGGAAATTAATTGATTAAGTAACAATTAAAGAGATTTCGGATGAAGTTTATTAAAATTATTGTTCTGCAAGACGATGTAGTGTGATTACCAATTGTGCCATATAAATGTTAGTGGTTTATGGTACTTTTAACGACAGTTGTTGTTCTTTTATTGTCAATTACTTACTAATTCATTTACAAGTGAAATTGAGAGATAGAGATAGAGAGAGATTATGGACTGTGCGTGTTTATGAACTTAGTTATTACACTGTGATAAAATGTGATGATAATTGGATATTAATTGATACTAAAAAATGGATGAAATAAATTTAATTGTAGGTCAAAAAGACTGCGATTTATCGAAATCAGCAATATCGTCCATACATTCATCAAATACATTTGGTCAACTCCAGAATACAGGGAACACAGACTCAAATGGTCGACTGCATGTATCCAGTGGATTATGTGAACCACACAATATTCATTCGGATCAGGTAAGTGGTAGACATTGAAATCATCCATGTGGGATGAATTTCTAAAATATTAATGAATTTTGATTCTTAACAATTTACAGAATTCGGATAAATCAAATAAGCAGAAAAGACATCGGACCCGTTTTACGCCAGCCCAATTGAATGAGTTGGAACGATGTTTCTCAAAAACACATTATCCAGATATTTTTATGCGGGAAGAGATTGCAATGCGGATTGGATTAACTGAATCCCGTGTACAGGTAAGTGAATCAACTGCGGATATTAACGTAACATTCTTTTATTGATTTTCAACCGGTAAAAATCAATTTTATGGAGATAACAAAGTTATACTGTCATGGTAATGCAAATTTCTTAACCAAACGACGATGAAGTTAAGAAACGGAGTATTGGTGTTTTTATTTGCATTGGTACATTACCATCTTAACTCGTAACTCCTTCGATATGGTGATAACTTAAATGGTCGGGGATTAGAGGTTCATACGCGACCAGAATTCGCATATGTTTTACAACATTTCAAATTCATACACGTCATTCAGATGAGATTTAATATTATGTGAGATGCAGATTGATTTGTGTGATCACAGTGTCAGTACATGTATAATGCATCATCAACAATCAATCTTCATTTTATGAATGAATTACATCTGGGACAAAAAAAAAATATTCATCAACTGATAGTTGACTCTGGACACTAATACGCATCATTACGATGGATAAGAACATGAATTTAATGATGTCTCGTATCCGTATGGTCAATGATAATGTGAATAAATTACATGTCAATTATTAAATAATTATGATTCAATTATTCCATATTGGATAATTAAAAGTGACACAATGGTTTTGAATAAGAAAATTTCGTCAGAAAATTGTAATGGAATTTTCATTTGTACCATTTTGGTGCGTATTTCCAAGTAATAATAAAACAGTGTAATAATGATATTCAATTGTTCATGAATATTTATTGATTTCATGTGAAAAGATAAAATGATATTCAGAAAGAGTTGAATTTTCTATCAATTGAACTATGGAATTTGTGAAATAGAAGAAAGCAGTGAGTACATTTCAAAGTGATAAAGATTTAAAATTTCAATTTTAAAGTGTAAGGGTCGAACGCTTTATAGAATTCGAGTTAAAATAGAAAATTTAAATTACCAATAGCCAATTGTGTCATTCAATCTGTGGTAAGATAGAAATTTTCTCTGGTTATTTGTACTAAATTTGTATGACAAGATATCAAACTAGAATACTGATACCGATATTTATTGCAATTAGATAAAATGCATGTAAATTCAATTGGGCGAGAGTGTTAACATATTCAATACAGTGCACATCATACATAATTACTGTAAACATAGATTGAAACACGTGTCCGTTAATCCCTGTTAAAATATTAAAATTTTACCATTCGCCTGTATATTTCTGGCCCACCGTTAAGACACATTCAATTTAGTTGATTTACGTTTATTTTTGGTAGGTTTAACTGACTTCTTTCATGATAGTTTCATGTACAATAAATTGAATAAAATGTTGTGTGAATTGATTGTGTAGGTGCGGTTTCTATCACACAAAAAGTGTATCACACTGTGAATAATCAAAATTTTTATTTTGGGTTGAAAAAAAGGAATGCTTTCCTCAATTTTATTTAGTGAAAATGCCCGTCGATTGACTGTTTTAGATGAGTCAATTCAATATTGATTTTCACAGTATGAACAAAATGATTATTTCAATTGATCAGTTGGAACGTAACAATATAAAGATAAGGCAGTCTATTAAAGGCTCTGCCATTTGCACTCTGGTATTACTGTGAAAACAAATTATCTTGGACATTCATCGATTAAATAGTGAACTAAATGACAATCAAATGATTTGCATACAAATTAAGATCGTTTAACAATACGCAAATGGACAATTTAATTCAATGGATATGTTCCTATTTATTTAAATTCAATAATCTGGATAATAATTTGTTAAAAGATTGTATTCAGTGATATCCGATATGCATTTGTTATTTCGGTTTGCCTTGGAAAAAGAAATCACAGTTTTAGGGGTAGAAAATTATTAAGTCACTGCATGTGGTTTCTGGGTGAAATCAGATTTGTAAGTAGCATGGGGTGTGATTCATTGGCCGCATAATGTAACACATTAACAATCCCCCGGTAAAGAAAGAGTGATCATCTCTGTTTTTCCTTTTTCTATTTTTTTCGTTGAGCCTGAACCATATTTCCCTAAAGGGAATTTTACTTTTGTATGATAGAAGGTGTTAGAAAACAGTGAATAAAAGTCAAACAATAAATATAATAAACTGGTAAATGGTAGGAGAGTGGACTGTTGTTGTTTTTTTAGAACATTATTGAATAGAAAACAGAAGTTAAATATGCGAATAATCTAAGTTACATTTAATGTATGACGTTCGGTTTTTGTGCCATAGCGACGGTATTGTATACTAGCCAATGATGAAAATTAAACAAAAAGTTTTCTCATTCTTGCTCTTTCTCTGTATGGGAGACAATCACACATTTAGGCCAAATGGGGGTGGGTATCGGTGTAATGAAATGTTATAAATCTAGAAAATAAATCTATTTGGAATTAGCAAAGACCATTAAGTAACGGAGAAAACTATTTATCAAATAACCGATATGTTGTGGGTTGTATGTGATGACTGCATCCCTTGTCACCTAAATAAAAAGTTTATTCTGTTATTTTGAAGACATACAGTCACACTAGTTGTCTACAGACATTTTATTTGAATCGTGACAATGAAAAATCTAAGAATTTTGGTTTTAAACAAATGTCTCATTTGAATTTAAGTTGATAACCCATTCATTTGGGCACTGAAGAATATGAAAACTTGAATAATTTTCTAATAAGTCGTTCAACAAGTTTCTTGAATAGAAAATCTTTGTTTTAATAGTTTTCTAAATTAGCATATTACCTTCATTTATCAAAAAATGGAAACGAAATCGATGAGAAACATTTGAATGTGAATTAATCGTGATTTGAAGGAACAAAATTGTTAGTTTTTTTCATGTTCATCTGTTTCAATTTATTCGAATCAGAAGAACCGACACACGGCACCATTTTCATTTGCGACACTCACAGGTGAGTTATCCCCCCAAACGTGAAAAACACGTTACCATGACGATAAAAAGGAAAATTTAATATTATCGGTTGTACTCATCTTTGGAATGTGATGCTGTTTCATATTAGACAGATATAATTTTACAAAATATTTATAAATATTTGATGGGTTCATTTTATTTGTTTCATTTATCGTTTCACTTCATTCTCCTTTTTTTTCCCGATGTGGATGGTGAAGTGACGCGTGGCACAGTTGAACCATCAAATGCACTTGATTCGTCAGTCAGTTTATGGTATTCATTGAATCTAATTATTAAGTTTCAAATGAATACTGAAGAATTTAATGAAATTCATTGAATATTCCATAATGCAGATGGTAAATCAGTTTGGCTTTTTATGAATATAATTGTTAATAATACAATATGGATTCAAGTTGACTTGATAATTTCATAATAAAATAGTTGATAAACATATCGTAATGGAATCATTTGAAAAATATATAAAATTCATTATTAAATCATTAATGGGGATGAGGTTAGAGTGCGAGTTCAAAAGTTTTTTTATTTGTCATACTCGAAATTGCTAGATATTTTGTATAAAATGCACGTTTCGCTATGCCATTGAAGTTATTGAAGATATTCCAATTTGATTGTAATCAAATGGGGGATATGCTATTGTTATTCAAATATTGAAACTATCGGTGATTTGATAGCCATGAAATGTTGCCTTTGTTTGGAGGACAAGGAACGAATGGGATTCAAGTGGGTTATGTTGACTATTCACTTTATATTTATGATGGTATTTATCTCCACTTATGATCAACTGAATGTTTGATATTGTAAAATATCAATAATATTGCAAATAAAATTATGGATATTGGATCCAATTTAAATGTTACAATTTATCAGACTATAAAAGTCTATGAACCAGAAGGTTTTGAATAAGGATCAACAATGATAGCTAAACGTAATGAATTATCTCTGTATTATCGAATATCGTAATAAGAACGAATATCGTTTCTATTGTTATTCAGATAGTTTTGTGGATTTGTTATTCTTTTTTCAATTGATTCCCAGAACTAAGGTCGTAATGGTTGTGGCAATAAATATCCGATAATTTTAAATGATTTGGAAAATTGGTATTTGAAACAGCCACATTTCATTAGTTTCAATTAGTCGTTGATTTTCCTCCTCATTCAATGGTTTTTCCTGATCAACAATTACAAGTTTTCCGGTGGGCGGATATTTTCATAAACTGAATTAGATAATCCCATTATCGAATAAATTTATTCATTGCGTTTTTAATTTCTTTTTTTATTTAATAATGAAAACACTTTTTCCAGTCTATCGTTTGGATTATTCGTTACATAATAAAAAATTAAATAGTTTGAAGTAATATAATTGATCTCAATATCCATCATAATTAAATTTCATAAACGGTTTCCAATTAATTTGCAATTTTTTTATTGTAATACGAATAAATCTACTTAATTTGTGATGTGACTCATTAAATTTTCTTTTTTTCGCAATGAATATCAGCCAATATTTATGTTACAATTTTATTAAATTGATGTAAAAATTAAATTCAATATCATTATTGTAATGTAATAATCCATTAATTATGTTAATTATTATGGTGTATTTATTCAATGGGATTTTATTTATAAATTATGTTAATAATGGTGGAAATGAATAAATAAAAAAGAGAGTAAAACTCACACAAACATACAATGAATTATGATGATATTGCCTGTAATAAGAGTTTGCAATTAAGTGCAGTGATTTTGATTATTGAATATTAACTGTTTGAAATAAAATTAAAAATAATTACTATTGAATTGAGTGATAATATTCCTCATGTTTTTTTTATGCAACTGAAATTCCATTATTCATATTGCACTTTGATTATTTATTGGTATTGAATTTGGTGTGTTGAAATGTAGTACTGACAAATAACTGAATTCATTATAAATGATACAGTTTAATTGAATGAAAAATTTATATTCATTCACATGTTCTATAGAAAAATTCGTATATCTGCAGAGCCACTGAAATGTCTGTTTGTTTGTTCGTTTTTTTTTTTTTCCTGTTTTCATTCGAAGGATATGTAAGACCTCGTGTGGCACAATCACATGGGAATTGAGTGAACACATAAAGTTACTTTGTTGATTTTCCATCAATTTCAATACGGTGTACCGATTCCTTGATAAACTTTTCTATGCAATGACTAAAACCATCGTACCTTAATGGTGATAGAATTGAAGATTCCGTTTTACGAGTCAGTCAATGAGACAGCATAATGAAGTGATTTTAATGTTAAGTTTCCATTATTTGGCATTTAATTTTTACTTTCCTATCCTCTGGTTGATTTTGAAATGAGGATGAGAAAATAAATGAAAAATCAATTGTGATCTTTCCTTTTTTTAACACAATTCGAATTGAATCCTTTTTTTATTAGGTACAATTGAAACCATTAATAGGGATTTTTATTACAAAATTCGAACAAAAGACCAGCCGTCGGCCAATAATAATTAATCAATTTGAATTAAATCAGGATCATTAATGAGTGAGAATCTGAAAAAAAATTCAACCAGAGATGAATCAATAATTATTGAATTGTGATGTTGATTGCAAAACATTATCCTTATGTTTCAATATTGAATTTATGTGTTGTCGTCCTCTTTTTATATACAAAAACTTTGTTTTTTTATTTCGAATGTTTATCTGCTCATTAACGTGCCATGTCATTATAAATAATTGATTTGATATGGCATTTAACATTACGGATAGAGGGAATATTTATACATATAATAAATGCATGAATTTCAATCTTGTTACAATTTTTGTTTTTGTGTATTAAAACTGCACTAGGGATGAGGTGGTTAAAAAATAATACAAAATTAATCGTAATATTTGATGCTCATAAAAAAAGCATTCATCATTCTTGAAATCCAACAAAAACAACAATTGACTTATAGAAGTTTTATTTACCCAGGAGTTTGATGTGTTAACTGTATGTAAGTTCATCCCATAAAACAAACCCCTAACAAAAAGAATCACATTCGCGCCTACATTATGCAAAACTGCAGGACAGTGAGAATATTAAATAAGAAAAAAAAAAGTGTTTTTTATTGTATAACGGTGGTCGCGACCTAATAACATTGTATGCATAATTTGGTAGGTAATAGAAAGACCGTTAAAATGCGATTCAAGACAGTGATGGAACAACCATTAATGGCTGGTTGTTCTGTCGGAATTATTTTCTTGTGGAAGGAGACAAAGGGTGTGGACATTATCAGAGGGTTCAATGAAATTGTGAATAGTTTTACGCACAATGAATATTTTCCATTTCACTATAGTGTATTCCATGTGTATGAAATTGATCTAAGGGATTTAAAAATTGAATTGACACCACAAGACTTTATATATTCCACCCCAAAATTGTGTATGGAACAATCACCTAAACTGATATGATATTGTATCTAATTCCAAACAGATTTAGTTCTCAATCCCTGATGAAAACTGGTGATTTTCATATCGGTACATTAATTGTGCATTACCATAGAACATATTAAACACCTGTTATCATATCAAAAATCATAAAAATAATTCATGTAAATGTTATTTGGTGTTTTTGGATTTAATTCAGAAGTATTAGGGAGGGTGTTTACAGTTCAATGAGAAATATAAATAATTTTTATACAATGACATTGTCTTACATTCCTATTTAACTTCATTATAATTTATGTGTGCTCATCTAAACTTATACAAATTGGCAAGTAAAAACAGAAAGAAAACATTCAACCATTATCATTTGTATTGGATTTAAAATATCCATAAAAGAATCATTGAAAATAATTCGTCCACAAGAGTTTCGTATCACTATAATGTTAAACCAATCTCAACTTTTTTGTTCAGTTCTTTTTAATTTTTTTTTTTTTTGGTTTGTGCTGAGAAAAAAATCCTGTTGTTTGGCATAAGAGCAAAAGAAATGATCTCATTAATATTAATGGAAATATAAATAATAATGCACATGCCATTGGTATAATAGTAATACAATGAGAAGTCACTATATGGTAGACTGAAATCATGATGACATAGAACAAAAAAGAAATGAATTTTTTAAAAATGTAATTCAAGTAGGACCATCTAGTTACCAATTATCGTTTAATTTTATTGTTTCATTTCATAAGTTTTATCTTATTTTCGTCTATTTTTAATATAAAAAGAGATTCCTTTTATTTTCTTTTAGGTTTGGTTCCAAAACCGTCGGGCAAAATGGAAGAAACGTAAGAAGACAACAAACGTGTTTAGAACTCCTGGTAAGTAACTTTATTCTGTACAATATTGATCGTATACGGTTAACTAATTCGTTGTGTCTTTGAATTCAGGTGCTCTATTACCATCACATGGTTTGCCGCCGTTTGGTGCCAATATTACAAATATAACAATGGGCGAAGGTTTATGCAGTACATCAATGTTTGGGGGTGATCGATGGGGTGTTAATCCAATGACAGCAGGTTATTATCCTTCCATTCAATATGTTTTTCGTTTTTATGTATACCATGAAATCACATAACAATTTCACCCCAAATCACATAGAAATCCACAATGATTTATTAAAAAAATATTCGGTTAAAATACACCCGAAAAACACATTATTAATTGCTAACTTCCACAACCTAAATGCATTTTATTCCTATACTGGGTATACGTCAATTCCATCATGTGTATAATTAGGAAAATCAGTATGAACATTCATGAATGTGGTACATGTCTCACTATTCATTATTGACTGTAATGAATCTGATTTAGTTAAAAAGTTTACAGTTTTATGTCAAAAATTTTTAGCATTTTCAATGGAAAAATAACAAAAAAAAAAAAATCATCATTAATGTTATGTTGAGGTTTTTTAAGTCAAATATTCAATTTATGATACATCCCGTAATAGTGCATATTCATGTTAATCCTAATTGTTTTATCTTGTTGCATTGAATACCGTCGCTATACAACTGATTAACATTGGACTTTTTATTCTTGCACTGTTCCCAATGATTGAATATTGATTAAATTTGATTTATTGCAACATGATTAGTAACAATTACTCTGAATATTCTGATGTTATTTATATGTCATACTATTAATGTTGTGTATTATTAATTTAGCACGTGTAACACTAATCTCTCTCACTGGACACATATTGCATGTTAATTAGATTTATACTTTTGATTTCTGTTGATTCAATAGAAATATTCTTCTCTTTCTTAGGATATTAATAGTTTCTGAACTATTTAAGTAGCAAATAACTAAACGATAGAATCTCATTTATAAACTTAGAATTTTAATTAACCAATAGTATTCTCTATTGTTTTTGGGCGGTTATTTTTTGTGTCTTCTATTTATATAATTACGGTTTCTCTTAAAGGTTTTGGTCAACTAAATCAAGCATCAAGTCTATCTTCTACACTAAATAGTGGTATTAATATATCGTCAGCCATGGGTGCTGCTGGCTCCTATCAACATTATGGTTTGAATGCAGCCCTGGCGGGTGAGAATAAACGATTAAAATAAAACAAAAAAAATTATCGCTAATTTAACTATTCGTTCGCTTTTTCTTTAAATATGTTTTTTATTTGTAATTTTAATTATGAATTTTGTTGATATCACACTTAAGATTGCTTTTGGGTGCATAGTTAACATATCATCCAAGTAACTGGTGGTGTCTTCTAATACCTAATACACTTGGTGACATGTTATTTATTTATTATTTTTTTCACTCTTTGACTCAGAATGGAAAATAACGCAATTATTTTCCACGATATTTAACACTTTGGTTCTTTTATCGAATTTCGTGTATTTTTAATTAATCCCTAATGTAAATATTAACTCAAGATCAAAAAATAATAAATAACGAGAAAAAAAAATACTAAAAATATCACAGATATTCAGAATATCCGCTATTTCTTTATGTAGTGCGCATATTTTTTTTTATGTCTAAGTCAAATATTTTATGTTAAGATTCTGTGAATGATTTCAACCATTAAGGTAAATTAACAACTTTCCAAAAATATTATTGTTATTTTGTTATATAAAAGTGTAGTATAACGAATTGTATTATTTAAAGTCCATCAACTCAAGTTCATATAAGTGACTTGATCATCAGTCAGTTTTAACTGAACATAAAACATTTTCTTAGTTTAAAAGAGTTAATTTAAGTTACTCTTAATGGTGGATCAACCATTTCAGGTTGACAAATAAACAGATCACGATTTATTTGAATAATCTGGCCAAATGATTTTGTTTTATTTTAGTTTTTTTTTTTTTTTTGAATATTTCTCATCTCGTCTCGATAAACAAACATTTCGATTTTGGTACAGCGAGAAAAACTATGTAATAAATTTTTTTTTTATGTTTCTTTATTAGTCATTGGTCCAAAATGTTATGTTCAATTCAGAAGCTTAAAGCTCCTCATGTTTATTGTTTTATGTGTTTGACTTAGTTGAATGATTTTTATTTGTTGCTTGTTTCATGATACCAATGGAGTTAAGATTACTAATAATTTGTTATGTTTTGGTTGGTATTTAGGTGATTCAATGATGTATCAGCATTCGGTTAATGGTCCTGGATGTACGGGAAGTTCACCAACGAATTCAACACCGCCGCATATAAATGCGTGTTCAGCATCAACGCCTCCTCTATCGAATAATGTTCAACAACAGAATACTAGTCAGAACAATGATAGCAACAATGTAAATAATGAATCTCTGGTAAATATTAATGGATGCTGGAACAATGATTGATCTCATCCATTGTATTTGTGTGTGTTTATTTGGTTTGCTAATGATAAAATTCTGTGTTGTATCATTTTAGGCGAATCAAGGTGCCAATCATCATGGATCGGTGTGTCAACAGCCACTGACACCAAACACTGATGGTGAAGAAGATATATGGCGAGGGCATAGTATAGCGGCATTAAGACGACGAGCATCTGAATTGAATGCCACCACAATTCCATCCTATCTTCATGCACATAATTATGATCATCATAATTCTGTTTACTGAAATAAATATTAGGAAAATGAATAACGGCTAAAGTATATGATAATGTATTGTGCTAAACAAATAATCAATCACACAGGTGGGCAAAATGGTTTTTAATTAAATTAATACACATTCAAATCGATATGATAGATAAATCGATAATTATTAAAACTGATACATTGATTCAGTCTTTAATTTGGAATGAAATAGATGATGATACATGATTATTCATTTGTGATTATTTTAATTAAACCATTGAAATTATTAAAAGTATTTTATAGAAACAGATAAATCATCTTCAGTTTAGTGATTCCTTGAAATACACTAAACACTATAAGACACAGATTAAAGTAACAATGAAAACACCTAAACTATCTACTTATAATCAATGAGAATACTGTATTATGGAAATAATTCAATGTATATTCCTTATTCATATTGTTACTTGGATAGCTTAGGTAATTACCTTAATTCAGATGCATAATAAATTCAATCTAATCCAATTAAATTCATTCTGTACTTACTGCAGAATAATATTTCAATGAGACACTTTACATTCTTAATTATCATTGAATCAGATATAGTTTATTGTAATTTACAAATTGAGAAATTAGATGAAAAATTCATATGAAGTGTAAGGAATAAAAGACTAAAAATTATGTATACGATTTGATGAAACTTGATAAATGTGTGAAATACTTTTAAATATTCACACACAAAATAATAGTATTTAGTGATGTAAGAATGTCCTATGAATAAGATTATAAATACTTAAAAAGACAAAAAAAAATGTGAAAGAAGATGAGAAAACTATTGAAAATATTATAGCATAATCAACCAATTTGTATGCAATTAAAATGGTATAAGCGAACTAGTTGAATGACTATTGAACTACTTATTATTGTGACAGTTTAGTCAGTTATCATTTGATACTCTGCATTGATTTGATCAAAAACTATCAATTTCTTTTTATGTTAATTGATGAACGATGGCTGACATTAATCCTATAATAAATAGATTAAATGGTCCATAGTGTTATCATAGTCCTACGCTAATTGATTAAGTTAAAATGAATGCAAGTGCAAGTATACGTTTAGATAAGAATTAATTGATAATAAAGTTGCATTGACTTTCGTTAGATTGAGATTATTGTAATCATAGTTAGAGATATTGATATTTTAAATTGAATTTTTTCCATTCCAATTAAATAGGCCCAAATTCATTTCTGTATTTTCTGATTGATAATAGTCGGGCATTCAAATGATTAAAATGTTCTATTTTTCTTTTTCTAAATGGTTTTTGGGGATAAATGTTTAATTTATAAGGATTTTTATTTAAAATTTAATTCATGGAACTTGATTTTCTATTTACCCACAAAAAATTCCAAATGCATTAAAATTAAATTATCCAACGGAATCAATAGTTACACTTTCACATATTATACATAATACAGTTGAAATTTTTCCATAATTTCATCCAATTTATGCCAATATTTTTAAACAAAAAATTAATTGTAATACCGAAGAATTAATAAATAAATTACTGAGATATAAATTTAATAAATTATTGAATGTATGTATACGTACTTGACATTAATGAATATATAAACAATTTATAAACAATTCATATATAAATGGATCGTAATTATATTCAAATGAAATACACATTTATATATAGAATATCTCATATTATGATGGAAATGAATTAAAAAATAATTAAAAGAAAATCACTTATAAAAGAATTGAATGATAAAAATTAAAATTTTAATGTAATCCATCTTATAAGTTTACTAAATGTGTAATATTTTTAGTATTTTATCAGTCAAATTTACCGGATAATAAGGAGTTTTAAGATTTAATAGTTGTATTTTAAGGAATACAATAATTAATTTAAAAAAAAAAAAGTAAAAGATAAATAATGAAATCACGTATACGATTCTGTAAAATTATACAATTCATAAGGCAAGTTGCAATTAAAAATTTAATTTAAAACAAAAGATATACTACATAATTGCAATATGTGATTGTTAATGTGAAAATAAAAGTCCGATTCTATGTAAACTAATGAGTTGAGCATATATGCAATTATATTTTCTTATGTATCGGTGTTACCTTTCATTAGTTCTATTTGGTATCACTTGGACGGTGCATTCGACAACGATGGTATTCAACCGTTTTTGGCATCATAATCATCCCTTAGCTCCAGCCAACCCTCCAACGTTTGGACCTTTTAGGACACTTTAGAACTTTCCGGTAATCATGTAGAGATTTTATCAAGGACACTCACCATCATTGAGTCGAATATCCTTGAAAGCTTTCCTCTTTTATTCAGAGTGAAACTTTCACTCAACGTATTTCAGTGGATTTGGAATTTTTAATTAAACATTTTCGCATGCGCATACTTCATAATAATTCATCTAAATATTGAATTTCAAATTAAATAAAAGAATTGTCTTACAATTAAGTCATTGGGAAAACACCGGATGACGATATTACCATGAACAAATATTTAAATTCCACCATAAATGCAATAACTATCGTCATTTGTGGTTAAGCGGTCTTTATTCAAATGTAATTCTATTGAATTGCCATTCAACCATAAATAAAAATGAAATTCGTTATTAGAATTCGATTTAGTAAATATTGATAATGCGCAATCGCTGGCAATAAATCGAAATGCTTTTTCTCATTTCTAATACAGTTTGCCTGTGGCAATGATGATGTAAAGTTTTCATTTCCAAATAATTCCTTAAACGAACATGAATTGTTTTTTACCAAACATAAGCAAATAAAATTGTGTCTTAAAGAATAATTTTGATATTATTTTGTTGTGTTTTTAGCTGTAACTTTTATTTTAATGTTTTCATTATCATTTTGTGGGTTTTAAATGTGATTACGAATAAACAAGTGATTTGGTTAATTAGTGAAAACAACTGGAAATTTTTTGTGTGCAATTGTATTAATCGTTGCCTACAATCACAAAAACGTAAATTATTAATTCCTTTCTGTTCCATTCAACTTAATTGAAATATCCATTTTGGGTTTAAATAACACACGATTGTATTTTCTTGTGCCTCAATTGTTTTTTTTTTTAATTCACATTCACAATCGATAGCACCAAGAGGTAATAAATGTCTTGTAGTGGCCAATTAAATAAATAATTGTTTTTATAGTTTGCTTGCCGTCATTTTAAATCAAGAAAATAAAAAGAAAACTGGATACCATTCAGTTGAATGAAATTTAATTAAATTTGATAAGGTTAATGCATGAATTTCATATTTTAAGTAAAACAATGTCGCATATGATATGGAATTGAAAGTTATATAAAAATGTTATTGCGCACCATTTCATATTGTATTTTGTGTTCTTATTTCATTCATTTCGCACATAAGACTCTCACCAAACACCACCATCCCACCAAATATTAAACCCGAAAACAGAATCATTCACATAAATAATGTCAATCATAATCATCATCTGTTCATCTATGTTACTGTATAAACAGACATAAAGGATAATCCTTAAACCAGAAATTCATAGGCCAATTTAGTATTGAACATACTGCTGAAACATTCGCTTAATCCTCTAACCCTGAAACAGTAATTACAATTGAATACCATCATAACGATTTAATCAATTAACCCGTTTCACTTCTGAGCTTATTAGCGCATTAAATACCAATTCATCACAAGATTCAGTTAGTTTTCGCCTCATCAATTCTCAATTAATTAAAATCAAGAAGAACGTTCATCCATACAACATAGTTTCAAATCGAACAATTTTTATAAGTTTCTTAGCCATAGCAACAGACAAAAGTCCTTCTGTCTTATAGTTTCTGTTTTATCAGAATTTTGTAATCAATATGTAATCGTGTTATTTATCTATATCTTTGTTTCTTTCTTTTCTATCTGTTCAAGTGAATCTCTATTTCTATTACAGAATATTCTATTAATTAAAACTAAAATATATAGATGACTATAAAATTTGTATGTTTATGTGTATTCTGTGTGTTATTGTCATACGAGCATTAAGTATTAAATTGTATGAACCATCACTTACTATATGAATGTAATCCTTGAGAACTAGTAACCAGAAAAATTAATTTAGAAATAAAACAAGAAGAATAGTTTGTAACGTACTTGAGTGTACCGAGTCTTTATGTGCCGAATGAATTATTTGTGTTGTTTACACGTGAACACTGAAAATTTATCACTTAAAAAGGATCTTTTAATTGTCTATATGATTTTAAAATTATTAAATAGCATTTGATTAGAATCCAATAAGATACCAATAAGAAAATCCAAAATTGAATGTTTTAAAACAAAAGAAATACCGAAAAACACAAATAAAGAAAATTTATAAATGAGAATGGCACCATTTAAACTAAAATTTCGTATGGGCAGCTCCCGTAGTGCCTCACAGGAAGGTGAAACTGAGATACTGCCCACTGTAACCCATCCATTATTGGGTAATTCAACGGGTACAATTACATCAAGCAATACAACCATTGATTCCGAATTAAATAGTTTTGGTTCATCAAACGATCAACGTAATTTAATACCAACTAACCAAACAAATATTGATCGAACTGGTGAGAAATACATAGAAAATTTCATTTTATTCAAGATTAATCATTTGATTGTTGTTGTCTTTTTCCATTGTGTTTTACTTGTGTTTTATTTTTTTGTACCATTAAATTTAATTTAATTTTATTCCACATGAATTGTTAATCTCTCTCTCTCACTGTTGTATAATGTAATCCAATAATGTTTTGTTGAGATTCAATCTATTTCCATGTCCTAATATTTATCAAAAAATTCTATATAAAAACCGATGTATTCATCCTATTTAGGTATTACGAATCCAACATTATCGCAAAGTGAAATCAGCAATTTACTCACCATCAACCAATCAATCGCCTATGAACGAGTAACAGAAGAGGTTTGTATTTTTATTTTATTTTTTATTTCCAATCTGGTTAGAGTGAATGAAAGAAAAACCAGAGTCCTTAATCCATTTTTGTGTAGAACAAGTGAGTTATTTTCCATGGAAATATTCGTGTTTCGATGAAAATTTTCATAAGCACTTTGTTAAATGAACCACTTTGCACGTTTATTTGATAAATTTTAACTGTTTACACAGACATTAAATTAGAGTTTAATAATTTTATGTATTTTATTTCACACGAATATTCATAGAATAAATCGCCTAATGAACAGGATTCTACATATTCATCAAATCAATATAATCAGAAATTGGATCAGTCAAATAACGAAGAATCGTTAGGATTTACCGACCAAATGAACGAAAATACAGCGATACAATTACATGAACATACTGAATCGGATTGTGGAACGTGTACCAGTTCAGATCCAACATACTGTTGTGTACAGTCCGAGGAGTATCAACAGAATTTACAGGGCGCTAATATGAATACATTGTGCACCGAGTACAGAAGTGATCAGGAATCAAATCCACCAGCAACGGATGATCGAATTGAGTTCAATGACTATTCTGGTGACACAAATTCAGGTGAGCAGAAATTGTTATTAATTAAGACCCCCGTATCATAAGTCTTTGTATTTCTCTCGTCATTTAAATTTTTAGAGCACAATGTGGATGGTGCTGTAGCCACATCAGAAGTATGTTTACATAATCAAACATATGCAATGGATTCAAATAATTGTAATTGGACAGAAAATAATATCAGCCATGAAATCATAACGAATAAAAGTAGTAAAAAAATTTATAAGGACATTGCTAAACAATGGGGTATCACGTGTAAAATGTCAGATCAATGTAGATGTATGGAATGCCAGGGACATTATTTTGATTGTGAATATGAAGAGGTAAGTGTAACCACCATAACAATAATAAATCAATGACAAAGCAGATAATAACTAGTTATTCTTTTGATTTTAAATGGGATTTTACTCTTGTTGTCCCATTTAATAAATGTCACCAACAGAATGAACATCAGAAGACTGATGGTGGTTTGGGTGCCGGTACACCAATGTTTATAAGTGAGGTCATGCACGGTACAGCGTGTACAATCCTATGAATTATTGAGGCCAACAATTAAAAAAAAAAAAAGAAATCAGAGTGTCTCTGATTGGTTTTTTTTTTGTAGTTTTTCTGTTTTGGATATCAAATTACCCATTTTCTTCGATGGTTGATGGATTCATAATGTGCGCATCAACTAAAATTATGGAAAAAAACCCAAATAGAATGAATAATAAAACTCTTTTAGGATGACAAAACCCCGATAAATGAGTCATGGAAAGTTTAGTTCCATGTTTTGATGGCCGTAAAATATTTCATTCAATGGGGTAGGAGGAAAATGGTCGAAAACTAAAGCTTTTAACGGCCTTAATACACAACATTATAATTATTGGGATATTTGATTTTTGGCTTATATACTCAGTTTTGATGAAACAGATCAAAGGAGATGACAAACAATTTGTGTATGTTTTTACTTTCGATGTTTAAATTGAGATGAGACTATGTGATTTAAAACGGCATAGCTTAACAATGTTGGAGCTGCTTTGGAGCTTTAATTATATTGTTGTTAACATTTTTTGTAATCATCTTTTATGAATCCAATTGAGATTCATATGATTATCTAGTAATTGCAGATAATCAAAATAATTCTTTTAAAAAAAAAAAATTGAATACAAAAAGAATACAATTGAAATGTAAAAGAATTTAAGAATAGAACATTAGAACTGATTAATTAATTTTGAAAATGAAAAAAAATAGAAATTAATTCGAATGAAACAAATTTGAAGAATTTTGATGATTTTTAAAATGAAAAACCATTGGAGATGATTGAAACAAATTGCAATTGATTTATATAATCAAATGTGTACGTCTATTATGATGTTTTTATTAGGTATTTTATCCTATTTATTCTTAATGTGTGCTGTATTATTAAAAATGAAAATATTATTAATATATTTATATTTATTGATAATCAGAATTTATTGATTTTTCCTCAATATATGAGGAACTGAAAAATTAAGGAAAAACCAAAATAGAAAAGATATAAGAACCTTTGGACTAAAAAAGCCTATTGAAAAATATTTTATACGATTAAAACTGTTTAGGGCCTCTTTATATTTATTATAACTTCATACTGAACAACATACGATACGTCTAACTGATTACTAACGAATACTTTTTAACGATTCTTTTCTATACAAAACAAATTATATGAATTATTATATAAAGTAAAAAGAATTCTATTGAGAAATGATTATTATGATATTCTACATTATGTGGAGTATTTCATTTGACATTTTATATTCTTTTATTTCTTTTATCTGTAATCATGATTACTGAACTAGAGGAAAAATATTAAAAAACAGCACATAATTCTTATGAGATACCATTTGAAAGAATAAGTTTAACAATAGCATGGAATTCAATGGAGACCATATTATTTCTATTCAGTTATCAATTATTGAAAAATGGTCATCGTTTGATCTAAACGGGTATGGAACAAATTGACATGAAATAAAGTTCTACTTTTATTTATATTTGGATAAGGAAGTGTGGACAAACACCCCCATGTTCATAATAATAAAAGTTTTATTCTGTGTCAGTTACATAACAACCATATAAACATAGACGATAAATAACAACAACATTATATTTATAGCAACTAATTATGATTGAAAAATATTAACAAAAGAAACAAAATAAAAAAATAGAAAACGTTGACGATATATAGAATATTTATAACATTATTTATTAGATAATCGTCGATGTATCTTGTAAGCAAATAAATGATCCATTGGCTGGTCCAAATCTTCGGATATAATGTTGTGATGTACCTATTAGTATGAATATTTAAAATGCAATTGTATTAAATTATGTACTTACTAAAAGATACAGAACTATAAATGGGAAAAAATATAATGACACAAATATGGAAAGAACATATTATAATGAATTAATTAAATACACTCACATTAATTGATATTGAATTGCACTTTTATACCATTTAATTACATGATAAACGATATTTGCCTATAGAATGTGTAACCCACAATCATGTAAAATTGAATAGAGTATAAATTGGAAAAAAAATAAAACAATTATTGTAATGAAATTACATGAAATTAATTAAATGTAAACATTCGTAGTAAAAAAGGAAGAGAATACCCAATTTAAAGGTAACGGAAAACTGAATAAAGGAAAACCTGTAATTAAATTCACCCAAAATATGTTAGACACTATGTTTTATTCAGTGTTTCCATATTATCTTATTCTGACCCTTGTTCGATTTATGCATTAATTGATTAATATATTCTCATCCTACTTCGTTTGGAAGAGGACAATTGACTGGCTTTTACGATCGGTTTAAAAAGGATTCGTAATGCTGTTCTAAATTGTTCGGCTTATTAATGTACCATTTAAGATGTTATGATAACTGAAACATATTTCCATCAATGAAACCAGATATTGTAATACAATCTGAAATTTGAAACTTTTGAAAAATCACTGATTTTCTTATTGATTCTCATGGTTTTAGTGGAAAATGCCAATTCATCTATAAAGAACTGGAATTACAACAACAATTTTGAAACTTTTGGAATTTAGTCGATTTTCAAAATTTTCAGAACTTCAAAGCTTTTAGGATATTTTTCTCCTGGTCTTATGTTCGCCTGTTCCAAATTTTTCAATTCAGTCGAGATTTTGTTGAAAAACTCAAATTTTCTTTAATCTTCCTTTGCATTTGGAACAGGCGAACATAAATGTAGCAGGCAAATTTTCAAATTTTTGGTTCACCGCTGGAGTAAGTGAAGAAAAAAGTTTTGAATTTTCTACTTTCAGTGATATCCCAGAAATTCTCTTTATTGTTGACCCATTTACTTTTGAATGTACCAGTATCTCCAAAAAGCCATTGCTTTTACTTTAATCGGTAGCTATACAAACAGGAGCAAAAAGAACTAAATGATTGATTGATATTATTAAAGTCTCGGTTTTATTTCTATATTTATTATCGATTAATCGATTCCGTAAAACATTTAAGAACAATGTAAGTAGTAATATTAATATGACAACGTTATTATCGTTTCGTGTTAAACTCTATAGAAAAGTGTAAAAACCTAATGTACTAATCAATTTGATTTTTTTTCAGATTATATAAATGTGTTACAGTGTCTGCCACAAATAATTAGATGCCAATATGGACCAGTTTTGTATAAAATATTACGTCTAGTTGGATTCTATTTTAGCTAAAAAGCAATCTTAACTTCATTTTTCTTACCTACACTAAATATTTCGATGGTATTCTAACAGTTAACTAATGCATCTCATCACTAAAATCGATGCTGATAAATTTTATGTAACCTTAATTGTACAATATTATTCTATAAACTACACGGAAAATATTGGAATCGCTTAGTTATATTAATTTCCATTAAATTTTATCGGAGTAGAATTTCCTTCTCTATATGCTCTTTCCATAATTTTCATAGTATAACAACAAACTTAGACATCACTATTAATTTAAAAAGGTTGCACCATACCAAATAAGTTGGATCGAATATCATTAATCAATAAATCTATATATTCGATTACCGAATTTCATTTTTAGTTTTCACAGTAAAGGATCATAAACTTGATATTAAATTACAATCAAACCAAATCAAGTTAAAGGCCAAGGAAATTATCACAAAAAAAAAACAATAACAAATTCTATATGAATCAAGACGAAAAACAAACGATGTCGTGCATAAGTGAACCGGAGGGACATACAATACGTTGAAACTGGAGAGTTTTAAATTTCCAAATCGAATATCATTCCACTCTTGAAATCCATGTCCAGACATTCGTTGAGCTTATCTTCAATCGATTTAGTTTTTCTGCCACTCTTCTTAACCGGCTTTAATATTTCACTTTTCAGTTTTATTTTCCCAACATCAGATTCGAGGTCACCGCCACTACTGTCTCTCCCAATTGCCATTGGTTTACTGAGTTTCGTATTCTCCGTTGATTTTTCCTAAAAATACAAACACGAGTATATTAGCTATTAGACTAAACACAAAAAAATAATACGCAATAAATCGTGCGTAAATCACATGTAATATACCTCGTCGTGTTCATATTCGTGGGAGTCACCTTCACTATACCGGCGATCATTTGCACGACGCTTCTTCAATTTTTTCCGTTGATTCTTCTTACGTTGTCCCAAAATACTTGAATTAATCCTAAAAATAACAATTTATATAGAATCAATTAATAAATTAATGTAAATAAAATCAAATTTAATTCCGCATTCATCAAATTTGTAGTCACTTAAATGTGATGCTAAAATTATTCAATTTGTTGATGTAATTGATGAATGGAAATCGTAAATATTTTAATAAATTTCAATTGAACCAAATTATGGTAAACAATGGAAAAACATTTAAATAAGATTAGCCATGCGAATACCGATAAGCTATTCTTATCACTGAACGTAAAATGACGTGATATTTCACTTACTTGAATATTTGCTTATGAATGACGTTATCGAAGCGAACCGTTTTTTTACAGCTCTCCGATAATCCATCGCTTCCATTTTCAAATACATCTTCTTCAGGAATACCTTCGACTGACCCAATACCAACATCAATCGATTGCGAATATGGATAGTGATCATCAACAGAACTCTCTGAAATGCTACGATTATAAGAGGTTCTACGTTTAAGGATGCTTTTAAACTCGGTACGTTTATGCAATGGACTGGAAACATCATCAGTACTTGATTCTGATACACTTCGAGGCATACGGAAATGTTTTCCAATATCTTCATTTTCGACTTCATCCACATCTAAATTATGGTGTTCAATTTCAGCAGCCATTTCTTTCAGCTCTGAACAATATGATTCAGATAATGAACGAACCTTCTTTTTCTTCTTTTTATTTTTCCTCGATTGCTTAGCAGTATGTACTGTGGAACTAAGTGTTGGTTCCTTAGTTTCAACATCCTCATCCTTTTTCTTGCTTGTTATGAAATCAATGACACATTCACCTGGACCTCGGCATACTTTAATATCTACTGAAGCACAATCATCACTATCAGTATTTAGTGTATTCAGTCCATTTGATTCATTTAACTGATATTCTGTTTGCTGAGTTTCATTCAGACCAGCTGTAAATGTTGGCACATCACAATTCTTCAACGTCAATTGAACAATTACATTATTATCCCATGCTTCTGCTTCCACATCATTGATTTCTTCCACCTCTGATGGGAACACAATCAACAAACAATAATTTATTGGGAAATAACCAGAACCGACAGAAGCTAATTTGATATGAATTGAGGTACCAAACTTTTTGCACACAACTGAATCCGGTTCAGTATTCTTGACATGTAGCGTGAAGGCAATATTGTTATCCAATCGATGAAACGTGAAAGTGGGTACGGAATATTCAATCGATGAATCTAAAAATTCCACTTCTTTTTCATCTTCATCACTTGCCATTTTTGTACTCACCGCCTCTGTTGGTTGGGATGATAACACCGTTATCAGTGGTTCCTTTTCATCAAATGAATCAACTGAACCACTTTTCGGACTACCATGATCACTGTCTACACCACTGTCCTCCCGACAAACATCTAATATTGTGTATTGTTTTTTTCTCATCACCGGCAACGAAATTGTTAACTTTTTCGTATCAACATCAAATTTAGCGGAACCGTTTTTTTCATCTACACAGAACGGCAGATCAACTTTTAACTGATACTTGGCCGGTCGTTCACTAATCAAATAAATTTGCTTTTCGGTCACATCCAATGTAACGTCGCGCGTTGTTTTTAATAATGGCAAATCAACGATCACATCGAGCTCTTTGGGCACCGTTAAATTCATCTTGGCATCTAATTCATATGTCATTTCCTGGAAATCAACATTCCGTCGATGCTTTATCACGTACTTTGGTGTCGCGTATTTCGCAATCGGTTTCGTTTTTGGAATTGGTATGTGTTTCACCTCGGGCACTGGATCTTTTAGTTTTGGATAAATATGATCCAGCGGGCTCAGTTCTACATCCTCTGGTGGATTATCCATCTTCTTTCTTATCACTGTGGGACGAGCTATACCCTTGAATTTCAATTTTGGAAATTTCAAGTTGGCTCGGTCAATTTCCACATTATATGAATTTTGGACCGCATCACATGAAGTATCAATCACTAATCTACGAAATTTAGAATCTTTTGAGGCCAAATGAAGTGTTTGTGGATGATATACAACATCATAGACGGTACAATAATTGTACTTCTTATCATAGTCACGACGAGGTGGTGCTTGGATGTACGGTAGACTCCAATTGATGCCCGTTTCACCATGCTCATTGACACCTACTTTACTGATCGGTGGTTGAACTTTATCACAATGTGCCACATTTATAAAGGCCTTCTCCGTACCATTGATGCTAGTCTTTATCACGAATCCCGGCTCTGGGTTCACAAACGTAACATCAATACCGTGCTCTCGTTCTAATTGCGTAAATTCAGACTGAAATATTTTCTTATTCTCTGGGTCTTGGACCTCGTTGCAGTACTCGGCAAATGTTTTACGGAAATCTTCACACTTGAATGCGTCTTTTAGGCGATCAAATTCTTCTCGTGTTATATCCAAATCGTCCAGTGACGGATTCATATTCATTATTTATTCAAACCCAATAACTTCGGTTATCAGTAATGTGATGCAGTAATTATTAATAACAATAACAACGATGAACTTGTAGTATATTCTGAATGGGTTTTGATAATAAATTTTTATCGGTTTTTTTTTTTCAATTATGTTGTTTTGCGAAACTCACGATTTATATTTTGGGATCTTTTATCTGTACTTCTATAAATTTTGTTCAAAAATCAGAGAATCAGAGAGTGCTCTCTTAAAATTTTCCACTGGTTTCGCGATAGTTCTACAGCCAGCCGTACAACCGTTTTTATTAAATCGATGCGGTTGTTGTGTTTGTCTGATTATTTTTTATTTTTGTATCACTGGTTTGATGTGGTGGTCTCTTACTGGTTACTGGTTGCTGGTTACTGGTGACACCGACACATGCAATGGGAACAGAAAATTTGTTTTATCATTAGAAATCACGTACACCATTTCAGGAATGTAACACCGGTGTATTATACACTCCCGTAAAAACTCAAGCCAACTTTATTTGTAATTACAATGTATTCTGTTACAATCGCATATAAAATGGCACTTTTATTTCAACTAATCGAATTTCGCTCAAAGTGTTTATCTAATTACCTGGTGGGGCAGTCTTCTTAATTTCTATCACAGATTGAGTTAAATGTATCAATCACTTTTGTCACTGGATGTCAGTATTAACAATTATTTAAAATAACTTGCAATTAGTTTAAATGTAAATCATAAAGTATTTAATTACAGTAATTAATTTATTTTTTTAAGTTGTTTTTTAACTTAGCTTTTCTTCTCTTCTCTTCTATCGGCAGTACGAATCGTTGGATTGTGAAAAAACAGCCGACCGGGTTATTGCGTATATTTTTCTATCAGCTGATTAGAGTCTAAGAATCTTTAAGCACATGGCAATTGCCCGCCAGTCGAATACATTCAAAATAGGTCGACTGGTGGCGAAAAGCTGAAACTATTAGAAATCTTACTTGCTGACTTATTTTAAATAATAGTATTCACGTAAACGTATATTATTCACGTATTACGTAAACTCGTTAATCATTAATAATCAAGTGATAACTTATGAATAATATAAATGTCAAATTTTCTTAAAGTTGAATAGAAAAATTCAGTTAAAGAATGAACAAATGGCGAAGGATGAAACCATTGTTAGCAAAGGCACCTGGGAAAACCGTGGAAAATTCAGCGGCTGAATAAAATTAATTTGATACCGTATCAATTGAATTACTGATTCAATACATTACAGTAAAAAGCGCTTATAATTTTCCCCGCTTAAAATTATGATCCCGAGGACGGTGTTCTTCTGTATTAGTTGTAATGTATTACTTTGTATGCTATCTAACGAATTTATTCATTTTGCATAATTCTACACCACAATTGTGTAAATCAATAGCAAAAATTTCTAAGAATCGCCAACAGCTAATAATGAAACCTCGTTGATTTTACCAATGCCATTGAATCGTCAATCTGAAACATAATTTAACTATATGTCCTCGTACAAATCTCAAATATCACGAATAGAAAAATTTCAAACGATTTACAATGTTGATATAATTTAAAATTTTATTTCAACAATTTCATAAATTTTATTTATTTTATTCTAATGAAGTCCTATATAGAATTATAATAGAGATTAAATTAGTTTTTCTTATTCAATCATTTAAAAATTACTTTCACGCATTTCACGAATCAAAGAAAATTCATTCATCGCATCCAAATATACTGTCAAATTCAACTGTAGTTATTACAACTGTGTAAGAGATTATTTAATAAAATTCTTTTTGGTTTTTAGCATATTGCAACCAAGTGGAAATTCTCTTAGATTTATAATAAATTCATGGTTACACGTGTGTGATTCTCAGTTTAAAATTACAGCTATAATTCGACTAGATGATATTAAATTACGACTAAACGTAAATGAATCCTTTTTAAATGATAAAATTGGAAAGATATTTTATTTTATAGACTTTAAATGAAATCCTTAGTACTTAGTATTGTGGAATAGTTTTTCTAGTCTCATAAAAGGAGATATTTGAAGTTTTCATTCCCAGTTAAATAAGTTTTCTGTGCTTTTTTGTTATAATATTATTAATAAGAATTACTGAGGGAAGATACAACTGTACTTTATGTTTTCTTATGTATTCTCAAATATAAATTCCATGAATAATAGAATGAAAACCAGATTTTTGTTGTCCTATCAATGTTCATGGTTCTACGAAAAATATTTAGTTATACTATGTAGTTCGTTTACTTTGTGGTCATTTAGATATGCTTTAGTATTTATGTGAGAGTAAAGAGAGAAAATGGGTTGAAATACTTGGACCGATAATAATGTAACTTTTTGAATTTGTGTCACTGGACGCTTATTGATGAATCAGTTAGATACAGAACTATTGAACGTGGACGTCAATAAGGATGGTCTATATGTTTTCTTATCGAAAATTTTCAATTTTAATTATCTCATTAATTATTATCTTTTGCTTCACTTGTGTTTTATATCATTTAATGTAACATAATATTTATTGGTAAACAATTGGCCTAATTACAGTGTTAATAATTCAATTTATGGTCGATAATATTGGCATAATATGCTGTACCAATTCTATTAATCGAATATGGTAAAATCTATTTTTATTAATCAACAGTGTCAATTAGGTGACTAAATAAAATTGTGTAATTAATGTATATTACTATTATATATTGAAATCATTGACTGTTGCGCTTAATGTTTAATTATCTTTGCCTCATACCCATTAAATAATATTCTACACATAAATCTCGGCTTCTGTTCATGATATTTTATTGCTTTAATCTCTTTTGTGTGTCATACCAGATATAATGAGCTCAACGGTATTCAAATACGTTATACTGATTTACAAATTCAGATTTTAATTATGACTCAATTCTATTACCTATTTATAAACGGGCCATTTTAATGCTATTTTAAATTATTTTAAAGGGTGCTTCACTGCACATCAGGATATAGAACAGTATTTAACTGATGAAATATTTATTCATTGAATATATTCAATCAGATTTTAGATTTATAATCACAATTCACTTTGTCTCAATTATTTAGTTTATAATACATGATTCTTTATTTTTTCATTTATACTCTTTGATTTGCATTAAAATTTTTTTGTTTTCTTTATTGTTTCTTTTTTTTTATTAATAAACGATATCTCTTAAACTAAGATAATTAAATATTTTAAATTTTTGCATAATTATTCGGGGATTTATGCAATTCGCTAAAAATACTAAATTCTCAACTAATTCTCAGAAAACAGATTTTCTTTTTTAAGTTTTTTTTGTTTAAATAATCTTTAATACATCTTATTATGAGATAATATTTTGTTTCATTTTAAATGTAAATACAGATAGTTATATAGACTATAGTTAATAAAATACAGTGCAATTTTAAATTTGATCCATAAAGAAGTCGTGTGTTGTATGAGAAACAATGAATTAGTTTCTTTCTAGCAATTATGGTATTTAATAAAAAATATTTTTGATAGAAACTCTTTGATTATGTAATAAATGTTCCTCTCATTGATTAAGCTCAATTGTGTTGTATAGAAGTATGTAACAAGTATTGAATCAAATTTTTTATGTTTTTCAATCATCAACAAGAATGTTTCGCTTCTTTTTCTTCTATAAATTTTACCATTCCTCAATTTAATTGGAATGAAATATTTCATCCGGTTTATTCAATTATGATTATAAAAACACCGTTTCATAAAACACGATAGTCATTACATATTATGTTATGTAGTTATAGTCTTTATAATTTCAGTTAAGAAGCATAAAAATGCTCTCTATTTCTTAGATGTAACTTCATTAAATTTTAAAAATGATCAGCTTTCTACAACTCTTCTGTTATTTCCTGGTTTTTAATTTAACTAAAAGTGATTTTAGTCATTCTATTTACTACACCTTTAGTTATCATTAATATGGTTGTCTTATTTGATATCATTCACCGCACATATTCATAATTTTCATTTCCTATACAGAGTACAGAGTAATAATAATGATTTTGGAACTCATTTTTATAACAATCAAAATAAAAGTAATATGTTCCTCATCCATAACAACAGTGTAATGCTTTTTTATTAAATTTCTATATTATAATCATGAGATGCATCCACAACAGACAACAACAGTTATATACCCGTCAACCAGATAACTATTCTATCGAAAGTGTTTAATACATTGAATTATATTTCTCATTTTTCTCTTAAAACTTCTGCAAACGCTTTTCACGGTTTGATTCTCCAGACTATTCGTGTTCTTCAAATGGCATCCTGTGTATTATATTCCATGATTCAATTTTATAGCAATTTTCTAGTACAACAAATGAAATTAATTTCTTTCATCCTTTTCAATATTGTCTTTTGGCTCAAATTTCATCTCTACTGTGTTGTCTAGTACCACATTAAACAATTTTACCTCTGCATCCAATTTCTCATTTTATTTGAATTTTTTTTTGTTTTTAATATAAAATACATTGTTGGTAAATAGAACAGAATATAAAATGAATTACAATAAAACATAAAAAAAAATAAAAATAATTTTCTTTTATTGTACATTACAATCATCGGCAGCATTTTGTATTTGTTGTTTTGTTTTCCTAGACGACCGTCTAATTAACGATCTGAAAATGAAAATAAATATTTGTAAATCACTTGAGAGTTCACAACTTCTACTGTTTAATTAATGATTTCTTCATCGTATTTTCTCTCTATTTGTATATTCGATTCATTCAATTCTAAATAAATGGTGAAATGGTTCATTGATCAACCACCTCATCATTTACCCAATGGGGGAATATAAAAAAAAAGCGCATACATTTTAACCATCAATTTCAAACTGATGAACGGTTGATTTTCTCACCAAAAAAAAAGAAAAAAGAAATCAAATACTCGTCAAATACAATTGAAATGAAAATGGGGTATTGGGTGGTTCAATTTATTTGCGTACGTTTATTTTTTTTCATTTGGTGGTTTTTGTTCAAATCATTTGAAAAATTCCATATAAAATTCAACCAATAATGTTGTTGGTGTTTGGGTAATTTCTATTTTATATATTTTCATTTTGATTAATTTACCTTGATCGTGGTTTTAGTTTATTTTCACTGTTACCAACTGTTGGATCTGCACTAGATGTTGACCCACCATAACCAACTAAATTTCCTTTTTCACCACCAACTGATGGGCTGCCAATTCGTCCTTTACCTATAATAGTCAAAATAAACAGTCGAATACATTAATACTCGTTACACCCGATTCATTTATAGTACACCAAATGAATTCAATTAAATTGGTTTTATTGAAAACAGAGGGTGATTGCCACAGTTGGACACAATCACTTATACTTTTCACACTCTAACTAATGGTGTTGAATGGGGTTTCATCAAAAACAAAATTACCAAACTATTTAACTGTTTCAAATGTTTTTTTCTGGATTGGGTTATGCGTTTATCGGTTTTCAAATAAACCGTACGTGTACTGTAATCAAATCAAATGAACATCTTGGCATTTAATCGTTCATTAGTAAGAAAACAAAGTTAAAATAAATTATCCAGTTCCGTAAACTTTTTTTTTTGATCTCACCCTTCTCTGCCACCCTCTAAATTTGATTTTGACAGAACAAATGAACGATATTTTATCGTTTTACGGGGATACACTTTACAAGTCGATAAAGATCGACGAGTCACTTTGAACGGAAAACGGTTGACCGAAAAACATTTAATTTTCTAAAGGGAAACAAACACGAAATAAAAGCAAAATAAAATGGAAAAAAAAAATCAAATAATTGAGTGAAGGTATGCGCCTTTTCAACAGATGAAACATTTTAACCTTTTGGCGGTTTTTCTTTTTTATTTTTACCATTTTCTTATGAATTGGTAAGGCGGACGATTCATAACATCTTTAGTCAATCGATACAACAAGATACATCAATTATTGGGAACATTGAATAATTCATATGAACATAAATTGATGTTTAGTTGTGTGTTGTAATAACATTACAATAGAAAATCAGATGAATGGCGAATAATCATCTTATGTATCACAGATTCACATGTACATAAAATCAAGTCTTTCATCTTATGGTGATCTAGATCGAGATTCCATTTTATTATAAATACAATGAATTACAAATGTGGACAGTGGGTGCTGAAAATTTTCACAGTTCATTGAAGTGTTCGGAAACATTTGTATGAAGTAAAAGGAATCGTAGGCAAACCTTTTTCATTCTTCTTTTCGTTACAACACCAGAAAGGAAGACGAATCTGATGCCTAGGAAATGCCCTCACTCATAAGCAAGTGAAAGGAAAACTTACACAATATGATGCCTCCATAAAATTATCAGACATTCTTATTTGCCTATAAGGAATTCAATTTCTAATTTGATCATAATAAAAAGAAATCCCGTAAAATTGTATATATCATTGGCTCATTTTGATATTCGTATCCAATTCATTTGAATTCCATTTATTTCTCTGAAACCCATTTTACCACAACCAAATTGGTAACATAAATATGGTTTCTGGGCATGAAATCTATTGGCTATAAAATTTTCTTTATTTATACAACTTTTTGGATCATATTCGCTTTTATCCTGTGAGTTTTCTTTCATAAATTCTTTTTTAAAACTGTAAAAGATGACACAAGAAATCATGAAAAAGATGTTTCATTTCGACTTGTCATAGGTTTGATGATATTTTATACAAAATTGTTTATAAATTTATTTGAATGAGGACAACCTTCCGTTTTCAACTGACTGCTCCAAAGAAATAATTTCCTATCCACGTACACAGTAGAATATCAGGAAAATAAAATGTTATTTTCCACAGAAATGATTATTAGATATCATTTTGGTTTACACCAATATCACTCATACTTTCATTTCAAATTTGACCACGTTCACGTTTATTGATACGAGACACTTAGTTGTGCCATTCAAATGTTTGGAATGAGTATTACCGGTAACAAATCAAAAACAGATAAAGTAAATGCACATAAGAGACACATATCAATTTTGCTACAAAACGAAAGAAATCTTGAAAATTCACCCAACCATTTCCAATAGACATGAAATTTTCATTGAATACAATAAAATAAAATAAAAAAGGACAGATACTTTTCCTTAAATGGAATAATATTGATAAAACAGCAGTAAATATTCTTATTGTTGGCACATCATTCCAAAACCGCAGTACCACATGTGAAACATATCAAACACTGAATATGTTTCAACGTCTTATCAATTCATCCTCAAACATATTCAAATATGCGTTGAAATTAAATCACAATAAAAAAATGATGTGGAAGCCTCAATTTTCTGATTCAAATCTGTTGGGAGGATAAGTGTGTAATATTACCGGAAATCATATTTTTCTCATCATCCCTTGTTTAACATAGACCTTCTATGAAATTGGCATTCAACCAAACAAATACAAAACACCATTCAAATGGAAAATCTAAATTCTGAATAACAAACGTTCAACGATGCTGAGAGCCAGGAGAAAAAAAAAAGGTAATCGGGAATCATCCAAATGATTCATTTGAATTCAATTGGGGTAGATGATTTGCCAGGATAAACGACAGTTAAATTCAAACATCCAATCTGTCTGATGTTCCTATAATTATGTGTTCACGATGATATTTCAATGATAAAATTTCTATATAAATCTCTTCTATATTAAAACCTCCAACATGCGGTATATTATCCTTAACTATAACTTGATTTCCATTTTCACAATATTCAGTTTTCTTGGTATCGAAAATCTCTGAACCAAAAGCAATTGCTTCACCTCGACATTTACGATAAAATTTCATTTAGATCGTAACAAATATAAAAATTTTTGTATTTTAAAATCCGTTTTTCTTCATTTTTTATAAAATCGTTTAACATTATCCATAGCAAAATGTATACAGGAAATGCTTTTGAAAACTTTTGTTATTCCGATTTGATAGAAAACAAGGGGATGAGAGAAATTCCATCTTAACAACATTGTTAAAATCTCACATGCAACATAACATGATTGGATCGAATTTCATGCTACGTGATAGAGAAATTACACGTTATTCCATTGTTGAGTCATTTTATTCCAACACTGTACTCTCCTGTGAAGCATTATGTTTAGCGAGTAAATTTATTTTTTATTTTATTTTTCACAAATCGAATTTCGTTTAGGAGTGAATGATTGGCGGAAAAAAAACACAGAAAAGAAAATTAATAGAAAGAAAATCTGTTCTTATGCTCAAATACAGTACGGATAAATGAGTTGACACGAGTGATTATAATTATTAACGCATTATGTTTATTGTTACCTTTACTAGTTGCACTAACGTAAGCTGATGAACGTCGTTTCAATCCGCCGGTGGTATCATTACTGCCAGCTGGTAATATACGTGACAGGGATAATAAAGTCTTAAATAATTCTTTTACATTGTAGTTATCCTTAGCGGAGCACTCTAGCACCTTAGCTCTGTAATGAATCGAAATGAACAGTGAATAATGACAGCATATAAAAAAATATTTCAGTTATATAAGCTTAATCATAGCAAATATTAAGTGAGGTATGAATCAATGAACATTACTGATTCGTTTTTCATAGAACAGCAACAAAACTGAGAGACTAGTCATGCAAAACCAACCAATATGTTGCAAAAACATTATACTTTTCCGTTTTTTTTTTTCTGTTGATAAACAGCATGGAGTCTAGCAAGAAGCTGTGTTTTTTTTTAATGCCACAGCTAATAAAGTAATTATCCTTCGCTAACAAATAGAAGAATGGTATGGAAATAAAAAAAGTTTATTAAACACCCTCAAGCAAATTTTATTTAATTTTGCTTCAGCAAATGTGTATATGTGTGTGTGTTAATTTAGATCCAAGAAATTTTTATTTGCGGTTTTCATTCAACCATCAATAACTCTAGATTCCATAATAAATACTGAGAAGAACATGAAACATTACAAGTACTTGAGTAGGAGGACCAAATAACGAGATGATGAAAAAACAGAAAAGAAACATTATCAAGAGTTGATCTTGACTTAAATATTGTATCATTATGAGAAGCCCAAAAGCTTTCATCTTTAAAATCCCATCCAACAAGAATAATTTACTGTTATTTAAGGTACTCATACACACACGCACATAAACAAAATAAAAAGTTACAAATGGGCTGAAAAAAGGAAAGAATTATTTAAGTCTAAAGAAGAGATATTAAGTTTTGTGTTCCTTTTTTATTCCGTTAATCTTCAATTTTCATTTCTTTTCTGTTTCCGTCTTATTACAGTTAAATGTATAATACCGGCGGTATTAAAAAATTTCATGCTGTGTAAAATATGAAATCCGTTTAATTGAAGAGTATGAGAGGATTGGTTGAATCCTCATGGGGGGTTTATCGAAACAAGCTCTAACGAATAAAAGAAATATTCAGAAAACAAGAAAAAATCATAATGTGAGTCCCATTAGTTGACGTTGGCAAAAATCGATCAGATTCTATGCAAAAGGAACAGAGGAAAAACTCATTGATTTCCTGTCGGTGTGAAAAAAAAGCAGCAAAGTGTGCCAGCAAAAACAAAACAAAAAAAACTGAGGAAAACCCTTCGATTAATTTATGTTCGGTTGAAAGTTCGATGGACACAGTCATTTTATATGAGTCAAAGCATAGAAAATATGCTAAATATTAGGGATACTTTCGTATTTTATTAAAAAAGTGAATCATGTTAACTTTTTTTCATCATTTTGTATGGTATGTATAATATCGACTTCTGTTCGAACGGATCGAAATAAAAAAGTATTCAGTGAACACAGTTCAATGTTCATTCAATGAGGTGGTTAGAGAGTTTCCGTTCTATCTCAATATCACTGTGTCATGCTCCAAATATTGGCCCATAAACGTAGATACGGTTTTAACACGAGCGTTTACACACAAACACATTATGGTAGCAATTAAGGACCAATAACACCATCCATGATCATCAAACAGTGAAGTGAAAAGAGTTTTTCACAGTGTTTCCACTGTGGTTCACCTCATACCATCCTCATCCATCCACTTCAATTTTCTAACTAATACTGGATGAACAATGTTACAGATCCTTTGGTTTGATATTATTAATTATACGGTAAAATCGGTAACAATCAGTTACAAAAAAACAACATTTCATTATGAGATCAGAGAATGAGTATCGACTGAATGGTCTCACATTATGGTTACAATTTTGGTTACATAAAACGTATTTATGTAATATGTAAACATGTTATCCGTAATCTATCCAACATAATAATACAAATTACACTTGATATTTTCTGGCCATTGAATTTGGAGTTGCAACTCACATTGATATTTTGAGTAGTTTAGGACTCCAAGCCAATGATTTTCTATTTCACAATAAAACATTTCTATAACCACTGAATGATGGACACGCAATGAATGTGGTCGAATTGTTCTACGCCAAATGCAATACAAAATAACATGTATAAGTGGATCCCCTTACGTAACATTCATTAGTAAACTCTGATTGCTTAATGTTTTCATCCCTATAGGGAGTCATTATTTTATGAAGGCGATAGAAATGTTTTGATATTTCAATTCTCGAGTTACTGAACCTTAAAGGAAATACGAAAATATGTAACTCTAACGATTCAATGATTCCTCTATCTTTATTCACTTTCACTTTGATTTTAGCCCACCACTAATTTATATTAATATTTCATTTTACTCAAATCGGTAAGACCAAAAACATTGGTGGGCTGTAAATAATTCAAGTGGTTTTGGTACATTCCAAAATCCACATACTCCAAATGGTAGAAATTCAATTTGATTGTAGCAATGGACAAAATTGTCTGGAACTTGAGAAAACCGTTCATTAAGGGGTAGGTACGTTGGCTTTTCAAGTGTCTTGTATAATGAAGTTCATTTAATGTGTACTCTGTAACCATTTTATTTGTTAACTTTTCTGTTTGCTTCAACACTTACAGCATCTCATATACAAATAATTCTGATGGTACAGTGTTAGGTTGAAGTACATTGATTTTATACGCAGCCAATTTACACTGTCACTTTTGTCTGTTTTCGATTGTTCATATTGATTTCTCTTGGTGCTTTTGAAAAATTTTATAAAATACCTTTTTTGTGCATTTAATGCAATTCAATGAGTGTCCTCGAAATATTCTACATTGTCGTGATACTGGATGGTATGCCAGACTGAACAACCATTTGTTTTCATGTTCCACATCGTCATCATTGGAGAAAAGTGGCTGGGCGATTGATAAATGCACACAATGGATTTTGATTGAAATTTCTCATGTGAAAGGATTCCGATTATCTTAGTCACATTGAATCCCAATGATGGCTTTTTTCATTTGCTCCTAACTGCTGGTTTAATACTGACGTTTTACTCATACCGCCCACCATCAGTGTTAGTGGGGATCTCATTCCATTGTAACAAAATAATTCGTTTTTTGTTGCTTTATACTGTTTACCCTTAAATAGGATTATTAATTTTCCACTACAGCTGTGGAACTTTACATGGATGGTTTTATCATCAACTGTTAGATTTATGGTACTTTAAATACCACTTGGATGTTCTATGTTTAGAACAAGTGGATGTATTTAAGTGTGAGTTTGAATCTGTTACGTTTTATGTAAGTTATAATATGCCTCCTGTCTTCAATGTTTACTATCTGTCATCGTTAGACAGAAATGTATGTGTAGCAGATGGAGTACCATAAGTACACCCAAAACATAAAATTGGTTTTGAATTAGAAGAGCTTTTATTTAGTCAGCACATAATTAAACAGTCAAGGGTGCTCATTTTATTTTCTCTTTTCCTGTATTTTTGATTCTTTTGTAATTCTCCTTATTTACGTTATTCCGGATTTACTACAAAATGTAATCGAAGTATCATTTGTGATTTAATATCAAACGACATTTGATGGTATTCAAAAATAGAAAAAGAAATTCCTTTCTTCGTTGGCTAATCTTCAACAACATGGCCAAAGTGTAATATCAAATAAGAGAAATTACATCTTAATAATTTAGGCATTTATACTCGTAAAATACTTCAATTTGGTTTAGTGGAATGAGACGAAATAAGAAATCAGATCTTTATTTCAATTTCTTTTCGGTGTCTTCTTATCCGTCTCTAACAGGCTTTTAAGTATCCAAAGGTCTGAATAAATTCACTTGATGTCAAGACCCAGATCAAAAAAAAACATGGAACAAAAAGAGTGTTTAAGGCAAATAAAACTAAGTAAGTGGATGTAAATTACGCAATTCTTCCTAAATGATTCAATAATGATTATAAATTTAATTAAATTGTGTTGGGAACATTAATTTAAAAAGCGTTAATATAAATTTTATGCCGATTGAAAAGTTTATTCTTTCTCATTTCTTTTCCGCCATTTAAAACTTTGTTATTTATACGGTTTGATATTCTCTTATTTCCTTGGTTTCATTTGTGTGTTGGCCAACAGAAAATCCAGACATGGAATAGAATACAACATGAACAACAACGAAATACCAATTGACTGAAGGGAAATTATCGTAAATGGAGGGCGTTAATGAAAATTGATCGCCATCATCAATCCCAGTTGAAATTTTTCCACAATTTTACTTTGTGTTCACAAGAAATAACAACAATCTGGTTATTGAATGCCAATGATCTTAAACAATATAAAATTTTTATTCTATGGTTCAATGCTGATTTCAATGGTTATTTTGTTGAATGCGCCTTTGTTATCACAATCAAATGTTGAACGTTGAAACCAGAACACCAGAACATTTTTGTTAACAAACAATAAAAATAGAAAGTGAGTGGTTAGATACTATGGTGGATTAGTAAAGAGTTTTAAGCTTACACGATGCCTACTCATACTGCTAACAGAAGATACACTATACTATTTCCTTGTTATTTTCGTTCAAATATCAAAGGATTTCCTTGACACTGCTGCTTCAGACGATAGACAAATTAAACATAATTTACATAAATAAATATTTATGAATATAACCGGTGATGTGGTTCAAAATTTTTGCCAAAATATTTTCACTTTCTATCCACGTTTGGTTTATTGAACGAATACCATCAAAATGTATACGTTTATTCCTTATCCTTTTTATTTTTAAAATCTATTCGGTTCTTACATTTCACTTCATCACCTTATCAAATATAACGGTGTATGTTTTTCTTTTATTTTCTAATACTTTTAATATCATTTACCATATAAAATATCAAATGGGAATAAAACAAACACTGACGTAACTGAGTTAATAAGGTTTCAAAGTAAATTATCACTCCATTAAATATTCAAATTATTGAATAATGGAGCTCCAATGTTTAAACGACGTGTTTTTTGTTTACTTCACATTGATATTCTGTTCATTGTGTATACCAATAAACGAGAATCTTTCGTCAATATACAGACATACGGTATCTGATATGAAATTCAGACCAGAACAATAGAATATTCAAACGATATTTTTCATTGGGAAAATTTCAAAAGTTTTCTTTAAGAAAATAAATAAGAAAAACCAATACGAATTCCGGAAAATAAACACAGATTGTGATAGAGGAAAGTGTGGAAAAACGGTATGCGTGCCTATTAGATCTTATTATTGTTGGAATCATATGGCGACGATATGGCTTATTGTCATCCGGTCTATTAAAAGTTTGTCGCTATTCCGAATAATAAAAATTTGATGTAGTTAGATTTCATTCTGATTTTACGGTTTTCTCGTGTATGTTTTCACTATAAAACCCTTGGAGGCTGAAAATTGAATTTTCAAAACCATGGAACCACATAATATCACAGGAATTAAGATAGACCAATGGAATTCAAATAATAAGCATATAAATCAACTGAAAACTTCTCAATTGTGAAAGATTAGGCGACAAACATTTCCAAGTAAATATGATGATGATGTATACGATCACAATGGCATAATAATATATTACCTTAGACGCGGTAATTCACAAAAGACCCATTCTGATACATCCTCGATTTTAACTTCACGATGAGTTGATGCTAAATCCAATTTATTTCCAGCTACCACAATTGGAATGTCCTATAGGAAATGGTAAATAAGATAAAAATACTTTTGTTACTCAAGACATTATTTTGATGGAATAAAAACAATAGCAGAATTTAATTTCATTTAGAATTTTAAGGAAAATTTCATTTCTTATTATACCGAATTCATGCTGAATCAATTTTGTTTTTATTTTAAGAAAACACAAAATAAATTACGAGCTACATCAAATGTTAAGCATTGCTTACATTCATATATAAATTAGGAATCCAATTAATTGGATAAATCAAGTGGAATTTTCCGTATTGTATCAAATGAATTCGATTTTTGAGTTTATGTTTTATAATTTCTTATTTGGTGTATATTGATTGCCATACCTGAAAATCAGCTCGTTGTTCTCTAATTTCCTCAAAACATTGTTTTACACTGCAAAAACTAGGTGCCGATGTGGTTGCATAAACTAATAAAAAAGCGTGTGCAGTCGCTATCGATAGACGACGCATTGCAGGAAATTGCATATCACCTGATGTGTCTAATATATCTACCTGTAATTAATTATGTTTTATGTATTACATTGTGTTGCATTATATCGTTGATTTATTTATTCTTTTTCGTTTGTTTTTGTTTCATTGAGAGGAGTAATTAATGTTTAATGGAAATGCCACACAATAAAATTTCATTAAATACACATTAAACGGGAAATTATGTTAAAATTCATTTTAGGTGGATGAAAAACCAAAAGCAAACATAAGATGAATTTTTTTTTTAATTTTCTGTTTATAAAAATTCTTATTCACAGTTTTTTAATTGGAAATTCACTAATAATTGAAACAGAAGGAAAATGTCGTAGGAAGACGAGTGAATTGGGAAATTTGAATAAAGTCAAACATTAAAAGGAATTGATTCAATTTCTCATGTTTTTTTGTTTCTTTACTTTAATCAAACTCAGCAACCAAAAAATTAGCTTTAAATTAATAATTAGAAAAAATTGTAAGAAACATTGGTCTATTTGAATCGTCATGCAACACAAACAATTAAAAAGCCAATTAAGATGTTTGGTCCAGTCTTCAGCATCTTTGTCGAATTCACTTTGGACCAGGTTCAGTGCAATAATATTACACAAGGAATGGACATTTAAAAATGAAACAGAGGAAATATATAATTCAAGTGTCCGTAAAATTACTGAAATAATTACCTTAAGAACAACTCCACCGCCCAAATCATATTCTCGGTTATATAAATCTTCAACGGTGGCACGATATTTATCACTGTATGTTTGGAATAGAAACCGTTTTACAATACAACTTTTTCCAACACCAGCACCACCCAAAATCACTAAACGAATTCTCTCTAAATCGGCCATTGCTCTTCAATGGTAAACTACCTTTGCAATATCAACTCTAAATGGATATGACAAACCGACTAGTAACAATAAATTTTTCCTTTTTTTTCAGGTTTTTCCGTTCTTTTGATTTCAGTTCACGTTTCAGTCCTTAACGGTATTACTTAAAAGCATACAAATCTATGTTAATTTAATGCTCCAACGGTATGCAGTTACCATTGATCTGATGAGCTAAAAATTTAATTCATCGTTGATTTACTGAGCCACCATTTAGGGACAAAAAAAAATATGAAAATGAAATAATATTATTCTTTATTCTCTTGTCAGCTATTGGTCGTCCTTTTGATAGCTTTTCTTTCTACCGTGATGTCCTGATGAAAATTCACAATTTTCCTTACTGAGTCAGCAATAATCTTAATACCGTACACTGGTTTTCCTTCTTTTTATATTGTATTTGTTGGTCAGAGAATATAAATATTTCTTAAATCGTTTCTATCGTTTATGTAGCAATTTTTATTCTGTCTCGTTATTCTTTACTGTATTGTAGTACTTCTATATAAATGAAACCGTTTAAATATTCTATACCGGACGTTTCTCAGTAATTCATATTTGTTGGGGGGTTATTGGACAGTATTTATTTCTCTCCTCTTTTTATTATTTTATTTTCTATTCATTCACCGTTTCACGGATCCTTAACGGCTTTGAGATTTTTTTATGTGAAATCAATAAGTAATTGAACCTATTAAATTTATCATTTTTATATTGAACAGAATATAATTCGATTATATATGGCAATTTAACAGTCTCATAAATTACACAATATTTATGTTCATCAAAATACGAAGTGATTACTCACTTTAGATGATGGATATGATAGAATGAAGAAAATATCATTAAAATTTATGGTTATACACTTTGATATTAACTATATGTGATGCTGTACACCTTCACACTTATCGTAATATGGATTATGATCATGTATATTAAATCCGTTTTATTATTTATTTCACTTTTAATAACTTTTCAATTGACATCGGTTTAATAGTGATGAAAATTCTTAATTATTACAAGCTTTTTGCTTATTCCTCTCTTTTTATGAATTATCTGTGATAAGAATGTATTCATCAATTCCAGTATGATGTAGAACGGTAAATGAATTCCATCATTAAAGGAAATAAGTCCAATGGGATTTGTGGTATTCCACTCCAGAAATCCATTTATAAGAGAATATCCTTTTAATACAACAGCTTTAGTCTTATACTTCCGTTATTTCATTCCTGTATCATACAATGTGTTGTTAACATATGCTGATTTTTATGTTTTACTCCTAGGATTCAGTATCAGTCGGTTTTAATGTGTTCTGTATAGTAACGGTTTATTTTTTTTTTGTTATTTGCAACTGCTGGTTGGGAATGGTTGGGTATTTTGAATGTCAATGCCTGCAATGAAATTTTATTAAATACAATTAGTGAAGACATGTGACAACAATATTAAAATTTTATTCTTTACTATGTTAGTCATTAGTATGAATGTTTAATTACACATTCTATTGCTCAATTTAAATGATTTTAACTGTGTGAAACGTGAAATTATAAAAAAAAAGTTTATTTAGTTGATGTTTACTTTCTTTCCTTACTACTGTCTGTTTTCCTTCCCACTGTATAAAATGTGACTTGTATGTTGTTGCTATTTTTTCCGCCTCTATTTTGTATGAATTAAATGGAAATAATTCATTCAACCGTATGGTTTTCTCATCGTAATACAAGGGATGGAAGAGAGACAGAGAATGACAGAGCTTATTGCAATTTAATTGTCGTTAGTCTGTTGGTTTGCTTATGTAAACGGGATGAATAAAGTTAATTAAATTATGCAAAATACTTCTGATTCAATTATCCATGTTCTCAGTATAACAGTTGAATATACTTATATATCGTACAGTATCACTACCCTTTGGGATATTTTTTATAATTTAACATGTAGAATAAAAAAAAAGACAACAGAGACAGGAGTAAAAACAAAAAAGCAAAGAAAAAAAAATAAATAGAAACAACACAGTAGTATACCACCGTTGATACATTTCATAAATAATTAAACCATAACATTTTATGAGATAAAAAATAAAAGAAAGATATTTTACATTTTCGGGCAACATCATCTTCATCTGTTGGGAAAAAGGGTTTTTGAGGTGAATGATATAGAGACCAGACCAATAGGAGAATGGAATGTTGGTTCATACACGGATGACTTTGATGTCACACGGTGAACTTTTTTTTTTAACTTTAAAAGAAAACTTTTCTTCATCCCTTCTGACTGTTTTGTCATCAAACATGTTAAAATCACCTCGGGATGAATCAGAAATTTTATATTTTATTTTTTCCTTCATTTTATATGGATGCAATCAATTTCCAAGTCAGTTAGTTAAATATTTCACATAAACGATTTAATGCACCGTATGGAATAAAAGATATTTTTAAATCACAATAAAATAAAACTTTTAAATTTATAAATAAGTGCCTACATGCACTTGCTTTTAATCCAATCATTTAACTTTTATGTTCACATCGTTTAATGATCTCAATTTAATTTTTGTGTGTATTTTAAAATTATTTTTTTACTGCTGAAATTCAATGCATTGAATATATTGGTTTTGTTAATTTTATAACGTTCGATGTTTTATTGATATATTGATTCATTATACAATTGGATCCAATTCATTTAGATTCAATCAATCAATGAAAAAATAAGAGTATTAATTTGATTAGTTTTAATCAATGAAATGTTCCATTAAAATTAACTGGGGAATTAAAATGGATCCCATTTGAACAAAAATTATTTGGTAAACTCATATATAGTAGCAGAGTATCTCTTCGATTCAAGATGTTGTTATGGCCATAATTGAAATTTAATGTTAACATGAATATTAAATTGTTGACAAATAGATTGTATATGTGATGGGATGAGAGATAAACTTTACGAAAATGTTTAATGGGTGAACTCATAAATACTTTATTTGGGGATCCCAAAAATTTTCAATGTGCCATTTTAAATCAATTCCTTATAGTTTTAAATCAATAAATGGAGCTTTTTGTTCTTTAATTCAATAGCATTAGTGAATCAATTTTCTATGCAGAACATACGTAATTGGACAGTGAATATTAAATACCGATAGTTTAATTTAATTAATTTCGATTCACTTAAAAATATTCTACTTTTTACTCTTTTATCTGTTAGAAAATTTAAACTACACCTTTCATAAACAGGCAATTTTGAATTTTATTATACAAAGTAAAATATAATTATTGACCAACAAAACTAGTTAAAATTGAATTCAATTTTATGTGAGTTTTAGTATTTGTTTAAAAGATTTTCATTCCAAAGGTATACCAGTGTGAGTTCATTCTTTTTTGTTTTATTTATTGTTTAAAATGTGGAAAAACTTTAAATTTTCTACATTTGTTTGCTTCACATTGGGTTATAGAGAGACATAAAGATTTTTCCCAGTAAATGATAAAAGGTTGATGACAGGATATTGAAATTAGTAAACATTATGTTTTGGTACTTGAAGTATCCCACTAGTGTGTATGATGCACAACATGATGTAACCTCATAAAAGTTATTCATGCATCACTAAACTGGATGTGCACTAAAATTGAAATTCCAAGGTAAATTGCAATTTCAAAAACTATTTTGTTTATTATACTTTTACACATCAAACACAGTATTCTGTGAATATGTACATTAATGGAAAACATAATTGTTTCCAATTTTATTTTGTTTCATTAATTTTTTTTTTATTTCCAATTTGATTGCCAGTAAATTCAATATACATGAAGTACAGCAATGTTTGTGTTTTTTTTTTTTAAATTTGATAAACCATACGATTTACAATCCAAAACTTCAGTGAACCATAATCAATTATGTTGAAAAAATGCAATAGAAAATATTCATATGAAAGAGTTTATTAAATTTTAAATGAAAATCTGAATTCAGTGAAATATTATTTTAAACCATAAAATCCACAGCAATATTCAATAACTAAATCAAACACAAAAGATCAGTCAGAACATTGGATTCTAAAGCTAACTTATTCAATTTTATTTAAGAATTTTCACAAACAACATCAAAAAAAAAATTAAACCAAAACAACCAATCAGTTGGTGAAAATGAATGAAGCTGGATAAACTTTATTAACAATTTTCGATTATTCTGTATTTCTCAGATGTAGAGTAATTGAATTTTCGTATACTGTTTTCTGAACGGAAGATATGTATGAATATTTTCATTTTATTATCATTATTATAAAATAAAGTGATTATTAAAATATAAATTGATAATAAATATTGCAATAAACTCAAAAAACGTTTAAAAGTGATCATTATCTCTGGAATTAAACCAGCAAATAAATGCGGAAACTATCATTTGATTTAAATTTATTGAAGCAAAAATCAGTGAGTTATAAAAGATAATAATAACTTAACTTAACTTATACAACCATATTCCACGTGAGTACCGCTAATTATGAATTTATACAATGGGAATAAAATAGTTAAATAAAAAAATAAAAAACAAAATTATTGTATTTATATGAAAAAAATTTTAATAAACAATTGATGATTTGCAATGTGCTCGAATTTAATTAAAATTTAATTTGATACATGGAAGAGTTTAATTAAACTGTCATCAATTAATGATGACACCAAACACAACAATTCTACGAAATAAAAGGAAAATTCTTGTTAAATGAATTTTTGAATGCATTCACTTCTGAATAATTTCAGATTTTAACGGTTCACCTTTCATCGTTCACACGACTGTTGACAATATACCAACAACTAATAAAAATATAACCGAGATTTTGCACATATTCCAAGAATCTTGAATTGAATGTTGTTTTGCCATGACTGAATTTTATTTACCATCAAATTTTCTTCACAGGAAAATTTATTCCATGGGAACTGTAACAGCAGCATGTATTCTTGTATCATAAATATTATCCAATACATCATAACATAATATATTAGTTGAGCAAATAACTTATTAATAAATGTAAAACTGAAGATTCCGTCGAAGTGTAACATAAAAATTCTTCATTTATTACATCATACTCAAATCATTCGAGCATAATTGAAATGCATGCACTAATAATTTTTGTTAAAAAAAAAATTTCTCCGTAACATAAAATTAAATGAATATGTCGTTAATTTACATAAAACAAATAATTTTCCAAAAGTAAAGCATCACATAACATAAGGTGATTGAATATCATTTGACAAGTTATTTCTTTTATAATATTTATGTTTTATGATATTATCAATTTCCATTCAAAATTTATTGTCTATATATGTAGATGTTGGTAAGTGTTATACACCATGTCATTATCACAATATCATAGAATATACCAAACGAATTTTTAATGAGAAATTTGATATCACACACATTTGATGGAAACTTAAATATAATCAATCTATTCAATAGACGATAATTCAATGGATATATGTATGTAATACCACAACCAACCATCAATGATAAAATTTTAATAGAAAACTTGTCGTTGACTCTAGTATCATGATACTTTTTGATGAATTTTCATTACAAGACCAATCTGATGAATTAAGTTTTAATCCCCTTAAAGGATTTTCTCTTTCATACCGTTCAAAAAAATAGGAAAATTATAGAACAAAATTACCAATGAAATTATGAAAATAACAATTTTCGTGGTCCGATTTTCCTATTAATAATAATCTTTCATTGTACTCAATTCAAGTAGCCAGGATATACGTAAAATATTTCATCGTTATTTCAGTACAATTTTGATGTCAGCTTACCTTTCTGTGGTCACAATAACTACGAATATTTTTATTGGGAAAAATTGCCAAACATCAAACCATTAAAAGCACATAAAAGTTATCATATATATTTTCTTTCTCATACCATTAATATCCATATTTATGTACTACATCATTTGGTGTATACATTATTTGGTTGAATGGCAAAATGATCCCCCCAAGTAACACTCGATTAAATAATCAAATGACATACTCAACATATTCCGTTATTTCATAGAACAAATATTCATTCTTTCGGTTTTTCACTCTTCAACGTATTTCAGATGAAAACCACATGCCAATGTATATCAAATACCTGAGTTGAGGTGGGATTTCAATTGGATTTTTTGCTTATACGTGAAAACGAATTATATAAAAATTACATATTTTATTCCTTGACTGGATTACTTCAATACGTCGTATATATTTGGTAAGTGGTACATCCAGCCACCTAAATCATATAAATACGTAAAAAAGAAGAGCAACAGAAAAAAATGTATAGAAAATAATAGAGAAATTCCTCAAAACATATATTAATGCTAATGCTAATGCTATTGATGTTGGTCTACTTCTCGACATGTCATTCTAGCTACTCAGTAGAATATTGATAATACAAAAACACATAATGCACATGTTGGCTTCCCGTTAACACTTACCGAGGTTTTGATTATGAATGAAAACATCAAAAAGATTGTTCACTTCATATATTTTCTATGTCAGGTCCTTTTTCAATTTTTTTTTTCTTTGCCAGTTTTCTTTCTTTTACTCTGCCGTTTTACGTTTAGAAATTCTATTTTTTTATTTCTGGTAAGTTGTTGTTGCTTTTATTTTTCTCGTTTTTTGCTCCCCATTGAATTGGATTGGATGTATTTACAATGTCTTACGGGATAGGGGAGAGTTGAATGTTAAGCACCCTACATTACTAACGTTATGCAAACACTGTGATAACATTACATTTCGAATTATTTCACTCAGTATTGTAAGGTACAACATGAAATAAAAAAACATAAAAACCGTAACAAGTCAACAGATATAGAGCATGTGGGAGATGAAAAAATATAAGAAAATAAAAAGCACATTTTCACAGAGAAAATCTTGCAAAGAAATAAAAATAAAATACGAAGGAAATAAATTCATTTTTCTTTTATATTATGCGAAAACCATTCGCTAAGCATCCAACTGTTCCCCCCATAAGCATATGGCAAATGGCATCATCGTTCAGAACCATTTGGTGACTGTTAAACGGTAACTCCTCACCATGGGTAATCATTCAGTGCTGGTAAAAATCCATAACACATAAAACATAATCTAAAGTCTTTTTTTTTTCTCTCTACTTTATTTTTTCTTCTATTCTTGGTCATAGAACCAATTTTCCAATTTCAATATAATTCACCAGTGCATAGAAGAGACTGTGAGGACACTATATCTATTCTATTCGTTTCACTATATTCATACCAATCCGATTTATTACATTGTTGTCCGTTAGATAGAATGACGGTTACAGGTAAAATACACCTACCAGGTAATCCAATGTAACACCAACCGATAAAGAAAATCTCTTTGGCTAAAAATTCATAATGTGTGAATGGTTAATGCAGCTAATTTATTGGATCACGATAATAAAAAAAAAAGAACAGCAAACCACCTGATAAAAAGTGATGGCAAACAATTTATATTCGTTCAGGTGTAACATGAGTTCATATTCTCATATTATGCTATTTAGGCTTTGTGTGCTTTCATTTTATTTTTTTTGTTCCTTTTTTTTATCGCTTCTATCAAATGCTCGTTATGAACGGTAATAGCAACAAGAGAATAAAGTAAAAGAGAACAAAATCGTACAAAACAAAATATATTAAATGAACATTACTTGTGTCTCAATGGTGCAAGTGCCGTAGGTTACCATGTCCGGGATTATCGTAGGTACACAAATGAAAAATAAAAAGCAACCAACAAGATGAAAGTAATTCAAAAGCTTTTATGGGAATCGAAACAAGAAGTGAAACATTGTGATTTGGTATGAGATGATCACTACCAAAACGAATATTAGACACATTTTTATTCATAAAACACAAAAACCAATGTAAATTGTTTCAATCTGATGGGATGCGTTACATTGGCTGTTACCAGACAACAACAACTGATGTCCTTACCAAAGACATTTTCTATCACCTGCTCATACTTTCATTTTGAAATCAACGAAAAGCTGGCACACAAGAAAATGTATTCGTTTATTGTTTTCTGTGTGAGTGGGCCTGTATTGCTCATAGGGATGTGAATCCTAAAAGAGTAAACGAGTATGTCACATAAACAAAGTGTTCAAGAGAATTCCATAAGATACACAGAATGTTGTTTTTTGTCGATTCTTTTTAAAGTTTACAATAACATTATGGGTCTCCTATTGTATGCTGAAGGAGTTTTCATTCTCTGTCTTTTTTCATCCACATGTATGGAATATTATACACATGTTCGTATTGTAAATATTTTCTGTAACGAAAATTCTATTGAGGGACGCCCAGAGGGACCTGAATCCATCTCTTAATACAGTTTAACCAATCTCCACTTATCATACACATGATTATGTTTAAAACATGAAATATACATAATCATCTTTATGAAATGTATGCCGTTTTTGTTTCTTTTTGTATATTTTATTCTCTTGTTCAAAATTTTATAATCTAAATGGAAAATGAAAACGATAATTTTTGCTTACCAATTTAACCGTTCAGGCGTCATTGAGTCTTAATGAGCATAATCCTTATTTCTGCTATTCTTTTTTTTGGGTAACTTTATAATTTAACTGTTACCACACTTATAGTTAATAATGAAATGTTATAGAGTACAAAAGTTGTTCAAATAAAGACTCCATAAAAAAGTCAAAATAACATTGTAATGCCACAGATGTACGATATCACTTTATACATAAATTATGTGGTTATAATCAAACGATATGCAAAAAGAAAAAATTGTATACATTTAAATGAGATGAAGAAAATTTAAACGATTTAACACATTCACATTCTATAATTATATTCGGTTTAACGGGCACAGAACTTTCAAATAAATTTTAACTGCAGGAAAGACCAAATAAGCAAAAAAAATAAAAAAGAGTTTCAATAAACCGTACGATTTTTCCAGATCGTAACAAGTTAGTGATGACTAAAACTTTTCCTTTTTCGGTTTTGTGTGTATCCTTTTTATATAAATTCCTTTAAAATAGAATTGTGTATCGTAAAAGTATTGGATACTTCACAACTAATCGGTAAGAGTTTAAACAATATCCAGGGTACTTATAATCAACTACTTTATTTATTTCCAAGAGGATGATGATGATGATGTTAAGTAAGTTCAAATACTACTAAAATGATGAACTAAATCATTTACACTGTATTGTTCTTAATATATCTACTTATGCTTATTTATTATATTTAATAACTGAACAAAGTTCAAGAGATATAGAATGGGTGATTGAGTCATACACTGAACCAGAGAATGAATGTGGAAAATTCACTAAACACTCAATAGATTTTCATAAATATTAGATCGTTTGAAATATACGTGTATCACATGAAAAGTATTTAGGTATTTTTTTGCTATTCACAAAACCAATTCATTTTTCGTCTAATAGATAAAATGTGTTTCAGGACTGGTAGATTGGTTAAATCGTTATTGATGGCACCTTATCAACAAATACTTTTTAATTTTGTGTATGCAAGAGTGTTCTTCAAATACAGCGTGGCTTTTTTTATTCTATTCCATGCGGTTTCTCATTCCAACGAATATTTTTTTGGCAAATAAAAGTTATAATATTTGCAATATAACAGACATTTACACATAAATCCACTTATGATATACCTTCACCACTTGTTCCACTATTCCTGTCTCTGGATATTGGATTAAATTTTTTTTTTTTTATTAATATCCGTTGGTGATTGGAACTATAAAATTATCTTAGCAATTAGAATTTGAAGTAATAAATTGAACACTTCACTTTGAGTGTATAGCAATTAATTAAAAACACAAGTCCTAAAATGTTAGTGACACATATGAACAAATATTTGAATGTACACACATATTCATGGTGAATAATCCTTTAACGATTATTTTCGTTCATGTATTACCAATAACGACAAGTGCCAACCATAAAATCAATCAAAATATAAAAACACACAACGGAATAATTTAAAACAATTGCATGTAATTGAATAACAATCGTTGATCTTTTTTTTGTTGTTGAAAATTATTTGTGTCCATTTGTTATAAAAAAATGTGAAATTTGAATCTACGTAGTGATTTAAAAATTTCTATACAATAAAAATAACTTTACGTTTAATGTGGCCGAGTGTAACAGAGTGAATGATAACACATAGAAGAATAGTAAAACTACCAAGTTTGAAAAAATTTATTAGAAGAGGTGAATGGCTAACGCGTCATTCTTCTTTGATAACACGAATTCAACTGTTTTACGTAAAGTTCGGGAAAAATTTTATACGGAAAATTCATGGTATTTCGTCATTCAGTTATTCAGCTATTTGATACAGTTTGGGGAAATGAGATGGAAAATTGTTATTACTGCAATGTGCTTTGGTACATTGGGGTAACTTCAAATTCAGCAAAATATCTTGAACAGGAAGTTTCATTTAAAACAGTAGTGGACTGTTACTGTATAATTTTAAATCGTGATATTGATATAATCTATTCGTTTTATAGTAATTAAGAGGCTAAGGTTTTGATAATGATAAATGAAAATTTATTAAAATGTAATTCCTTTAAATGAATTGCTTACAAGATACAACGAAAGGAAATGAAGATTAGCAATGAAAAGAAACTTTGACCATGTTCAACTATTTTATTGAAGTTAACATTAAGCGAATAATAAACACCAATTTAATTTGAAATTTGAATAGATACTATTAACAATTTAATTTTATGGGAATTTTAATTATATACAATTGCTACTATCAATTGAGGTAACAATTGATACGTGACCATACTGCATAACGTCACGTTCTTACAGCCACGCTGCCATGGGATTATTACAGCAACTTATGTGGTCAAATTGTTTGCAGTGCCGCTGCTCAAAATGCTGCACTGACAGATGATCAAATAGCGTTTTGATTTGTTTTGATACATAATACCGACTCTATTGGATTGGATGCCATTGAAAACGGACTAAAATAGGATATTTTGTTACTTGAAATCAATTTAAAAGTGAGTATCATTTAATATTTGATTGAATTATTTGAATAAATATTTTTGTATAATTGCAGTGCAACGAACATTTGAAACACGACTAATCAGTCTAGTGAAAGAACAACCTTCTCTTTACGACCGTAACCATGTTGATTATAGAAATCATAAGCTACGTTCCGATATATGGACGGATATTAGCTTAGTCCTTAGTATTAATGGTAAGACTATTTATGGTTTCCGTGTAATTTAATTCCCATGTTTATGAATTGACAATTTTTTTGTAGAACATGATTTGAAAGCTCGTTGGAGAACATTGCGTGATCGTTTTTTCAGGGAACATAAAAAAAATGCAACCGGATGGCAGTACTATAATTACCTTACATTCCTGGCAAACTCAAATAGTCGTCGTGGGTAAGTGTACCATTTCCTTAAACCATCTAGGAATTCAACAGAAGTTCAATTACTATACGTACGTCTTTTAGTTCGTTTACTGAAGTGCTCCGCAAAAGTGAAATTAAAGAAGAATCTCTGGAATCCTCAGCTACTGACGTTAATGAACCACTACAAAGTAAACGGCGTAAACACGAGGACACTGAAAACATTGTAAAGGGGTCACCTATTAAACGACAGAAATTCGGCAATGGAGCAACTGCATCAGACCAAATGGACATGTCACCGCTATATTGTGAAACATTATCAGACTCGTCGCCCGAATCAGCACCAAATACGTCCCATTATACTAATACAATACCGGTTTCATCATCAACTGATAGCCATTTTATGTTATACTTAGATTCTAAATTAAGTCGATTGCCTGAACAAGAACGTTTTGATATTGAACTAGAGATTCTGACACTGGTCAATAGTAAGATGAAAACAATCGGTACATCAAAAGTATAAAGTATTCAATTATCTCATTGTTTTTTGTTTTTATAATTAAAAATTGTATTGAAAAGTTAATATGTAATGTTCCCATAATATTGAATTCAAAGGAATTTTAATAAATTGATTACACCAAATATTGATAGCGTGGATTTTCCCCATAGACCACATAATCATCATATTCAATGAATATCATCATCGCAATAATTCATAAACCAGTTAATCATTGTGGTAAATCACCCACATAATTAATTTGTTTATCATAAGACAGATCTGATATTCTGAGGAACATAACGACATGAAGAATCTGTCCAATTTTAAGATAAATACTACATTATCACATACATTGATACAAATTATAAGACCGGGTGCATATCACCTGATATCCATAAATTAATTGATAATATTGGAATCTATAGAAAACGAGAAGAATATTTTTTTAATGTTTATTTTGACCGCATATCAATGTCAACAATATACTCAATTAATATGATCATTTAGAAGCATAAAATTATTTAAATTCACTGGATTCTGACTGCATTATGAGTCCCAATGCCCAGTATCATGCAACGTAAGTAACAACGGATGGGACTATAAAGTAGTATTGTATTGTATTTTATTCATCAAAAACACACGTACGTGATATTCAAATGAGACATGTATTGATTTGTGTATTGTTATATCTGAGGCTTCCTTATACATATTCAGATTCAAGATAAGAAAATTAATAAAAAAAAAAAATTTGTTGTTTACCAATAAAAAGGGGAGACCGTACAGTGAAAAAGTCATTCAGTAAGAGAGTCTCAACCGTTGTGGTTTATTCGAATACTCTATACATTTTGAAATTCAAATTTTTGGTGAATTAAAATCAGTTTGTTAATTATTTTTAAATCAGTGATTGTTTTGTGAAGTGATTGATAAAATTCTTTTTCAAAATGGGAAAATTAAATTGTAAGCTAATAATTGTTATTTGTAATTTGTGAATAAAAATTGAATAAATGTGATAATCACAAATATTTAAGAATTTAAAGTCTAAGGATTTGATACTGAATAAAATGAAATTCCTTTTAATAAGCTCTTTACAAACTATAAGGAAAGGCAATGAAATTTAAAATGATAGAAGTTAATTACATTTAAAGAGAAAATTTTAAAATTTGTAAACAGTCTCTGCGAGCGAATAATTAACATCAATTTTATTTTATTTTATGCGATTATAATAACAATGATAGTTAAATAGATGCGTAGAACGAGATATCATTTAGGTTTTAACTAAATATTTTTATTCAAATACAAAATATAATTAATAAACAAGAAGTATTCAACAAATTAACATCGTAGACATTAGAGTCTCATCAGTTTACAGTTCTTTTAATTAAAAAAAAAACTATTTCGGTATGAATGACAATTCATTTGAAGTGTTTAAGAACCAGTAACAAAACTTGTTTCTCTTCAATTGGTTGGTACCCTCTAAAATACTTGATAAACGACTCAGATTATCATGTCAGAAGCTTATACATCTAATTGAAACTGATTTCTTGGTAAACCTATTCGTCTGATATTCTAAACACGATGGACTTATTATTCAGTTTCTGTTTTTGTTATTTTATTAATTCTTGCAAAACGGTTCTTGATTTAAACATATTGGACGATTAATAATTAGCCAGATTAATTTATAGACCTTTACCACAGTCGTTGATTACTGATAGAATTTTAGTAATGTTTTCCTATGGGCACCATACGACTATAAGAATCACCGACCACTGATTAAAAAGTAGTTTATAACAAAAAACATATAATCTGTATTAATTATCAAATAAATTATTTAACCTCTGGTTATCGGTGCTTAGGTAATACTTAAAGGTCAAGATCGGGTTTAGTGTTTACCGTCTGAAATATAAGACAGTAAAGGTCTTGTAATGCCAACCATACAAAGATTAGTTGCAGATCTTAATTAAATGTTATAACTTCTTATCTTACCTTGCCTGATAATTATTATATTGTATTATACTGACATACATTTGCAATCGGATTATCGTTTCATTTACTTTTAATTATCGTGATGAGTTGAATGAAACAACTTGTTGTTGAAACACTATCGCTTCAAATAAGAACATTGAATAATTTCGTAAAGAATTAATTTTTGTCATGAAATGGTAATAATTTATTATTCAAGTGCAATGCAATTGTATCTAAAAATAGTTGACTGTTAACCTGAATTTATGATTAATTTATATGCTTACATACGAAGGTACTTAGTTGCTTACGCACAAATTGTAAATTGAAACGAATAGTTATCAATTGGAAATTGATGGAAAATATCACCAAAATTACCGTTAAACACTTTCACATAATCGTTCAAGTGCTATTACATTGCAATAATCCATACTCAATTAATATTCTATTTTGAAGAAAGTAATGTTGTTACGAAATGTTGTAGAATATGCTGCATATAAATAGCGTTGTTCAGATAATGTAATTGATGACATTTAATATCAGTCGCATAAATGCCATAAAGATTAAATTCGATACAATACGACATTTGACCAGATTCACCAATTTTGTAAATTGATTAAGAAAATAATGATGTAATCGTTTGATGTGAATGCCGGCTATACAATTTCTGGGTCATTTCGGCCACGCCAACGTTCAATTTAATATTTATGGCTTGTTGACTTGTTATTTATTTATATTGTAATCTTATGTCTTATGTAAATTGTTTTTAGGGATTGTTAATTAATTACTAAAATATTTAGTCAACACATTAAAGTGAAATTTTTTAAATTGTCAATTGTCTTTCAAGAGAAGACACACTATTTAAATATTCCCGCCATAATGCTTTAAATTCAGTTGTTTACCACCAGTCGCGCTCAAATTTTTGTAAGGTTTACCATACACTTTGATGTGAACCAAATAACCGGAATATTCTGATTTAGTGAACAATTAAAAATTACAAACTTGGAATTTCCCATACAAATGAAACACCTGAAATCAAGTATTCAAAATTATTATAATTTATCTATTTGCCTAATACCAAAACAATGTTTTACCTGGTTAATAATTTATTGTTTAACCAATTTAGTGTTTGACAACTAGTCTAAAATGGAATATGAAAATAAACTATAAAACTATTGGTTTTACAAATCGATACAATGGAATCATTGTATTAGATGGCGGTTAACAATAGCCACGTAGAAAGAATTAATTAATTTTTCAAGGATTTTTTTTTCTCGTTGTATGATTCATCTGTTTTCTGAATGTAATAATTCAAACAATCATATCATCTGTGATTGTTTACCAACAATTAAATTGTCTGAAAGTTACAAAATCCCGCCGGATAATAAAAAATTATAATAAAAACCTATTAATTGATAAAAATAATTTTTAAATGAGATGGAATATTGAACGGAATTTATTTAATTACGGTAAGTTATTCCGGTGGGTGTGCAAATAATCAATTACACTTTAATAGTTTTATTTATTCTTATTTTTAATTATGAAAACAGTGGCGATTGAAAGTAACAATTAACCGGTAACGAATAAACCAGTGCATGAGATCTACGTACCTACCGTAAATTACTATAAAATATTCTGTGAATCCCGTCTACTTACTCATTACAGCAGTTTAAACGAAAGCCGATAAATATTTATATCAATACATTCAAACGGAATCTAAGCCATTCCATATCAGCATTAATCACACCAGAAATTAAATAAACAATTTAGACAACGCGCTATTCACTGGTCTATTTCCAGAACAGAAAAAGTGTAATCATAAATTCTATAAAAAATATGTACAATCAATGTTCCACCGCTAAGAGCTCCACACTCAAAACAAAACGTAATATAATTCAGTATCCAACTTTTGGTTAAAGCAGTGCGTTCGTTCAGTTAAAACCTCCCACAATTAGTAATCATTTGGTCAGCCAAATTTAATCGATTAAATTCAAATTCTGTTTTAGATTCCGTACTTTTGTGTTTCTTCTTATACGCAGTAAATTTTGAGACAACAATGGCAGCCAAGTTAGATGCAGTTGCATTCTCAAAGAGTGTTCAAGACTTTGCCAATGATTTGTATGCTGTAAGTATTTAAACGTGTAGTTTACACTTTTTTTCACCTCCCATACGATGATGACTCACCATTGATGATTTATTATAGAATGTTGTTGAGAACGAAAAGAAAAATGTTGTGATGTCACCATTATCAATTGAAGTGGCTGTTGCCCTCGCTGGTATGGGTGCTGGCGGCTCAACTGCCGATGAAATTCAAAAGGGATTGAAGTTGGGTTCATCTAGTCTTAGAGATTCTCAAGGAAACTTTGCTTCTTTAATGGAAGCATTTGAAAACGAACCAACAGTTAAGATTGCGAACAAAATTTACGTACAAACTGGTCATTCAGTGAATCAACAATTCCAAGATATCGCCACCAAATCATTCAAATCAGAATCCCAAGTTCTTAACTTTGCTGAAAATGTGCAATCTGCAAACACCATCAATGGTTGGGTTGAAGGCAAAACCAATAACAAAATCAAAGATTTAATCAAATCAGGAGATCTTGACGCCCTTACACGTATGGTCTTAGTAAACGCTATTTATTTCAAGGGATTGTGGCAGAATAAGTTCAAGCCAGAAGCCACCACCAGACAACCATTCTGGGTAACAAAAACTGAATCAAAACAAGTTGATATGATGAAAACCAAGGTCAGTATCCATATTTAGTATTTTACACATGTCTGTATTGGTTAAAACTAATGGAATTTCTCTGTATTTCATGTTTGACTACGCAGGCCGATTTCCTCTACGGTGAATTTGAAGATTTGAATGCTAAGGCTATTGAATTGCCTTATGCTAACTCCAGTATTTCCATGTTTATCATTTTACCAAATGAGAAAGACGGTTTAGCTGCTCTTCAATCAAATATTCGGTCAATTGATATTGCCGCCATGCGTCAAAAAATGCACAAACAAGAGGTTAACTTATTATTACCTAAATTTAAGATTGAATATGAAATCGAATTAAAAGATGTTTTGACCAAGGTAAGTGGAATTTTCAATCCTCACTTTAATAAGGTGTTATGTGCTCTATTTTACTAAAATATATATGAATGTCATTTATTAAATTGAAGATGGGTATGGGCAAAATGTTCTCACAAGAAGCAGATTTCAGTGGTTTATTGGAAACAAAAGAACAGTTATCTGTATCAAAGGTGATCCACAAAGCTTTCATCGAAGTCAACGAAGAAGGAACTGAAGCAGCTGCCGCAACTGGTAAGTCATATTTTTATATTTACAATTGATTCCTCCTGTTACAATTTATATGTTTCTCTTTCTTTTTTCCCCTTATCATTCTTCATTGATATGAACAATGATTTGTTACTTTGTTAACCTCAATTGCTCAATTGAATCCCAATTCTTGTGTACACGTATAAAATGGATTGAATTCAATATGCAATTATATTAGCTGGGTTAATTCGAGCCCGACGCGCTATTCCAATGCATCAAGATTTTATCGCTGATCATCCGTTCATTGCTTCTATTGTTAGCCGAGGTGAAAAAGACGTGTCTTTAATTGCTGGAACAATTAAAGATATCGGTTCAGTCATACATAGTGAACTGTAAACAATATACCATCGAGGTTTTGTGTAACTACGTATAATAAGAATACAAATTGTTTTATCAAATCGTTCGTTATTGTTGTTAATTTTATATTGTCCAATAGAGACTAAACACGAATTAAAAACTATTGAATGGCAATGAACGGCGTCAAGCAATTAAATTTATTCAAGACTCGAACCATCTCTGATCAGAATTTGTTAATTCCTCATTGAATTCAATCGATGCATCGTGTACAGTAAGATTCCTTTATCTAAATGCTTTATTTCTGTTATGAATGCTTTTATTTATTATGTTAATGCTAATTATTTATAGTAATTTAAATTAATTATGATTATTATTCTTTTTTATTTTGTTTTACATCATTTAGAACATAACATATTCTGTCGTTTTATACCGTTATGCTTAAATTTTGAAGCAACTGTGCCATTTAATTATTTCCTAATAAATACGGTGTCTAATGAGATTATATTCATGGGTCGTTACATTTCACCGAGTGACTAAGCGATATAATACACTGCTAGTAAATCATAAAACATTTCATTACACATGAAATTAAAACACCCCTGCCATATCATATGCACGTTTTTATTGTAATTCATAAGTACAATTGCACGCCATAAAGTAAGAATCACCTGTACTTAAAGTTTACAATAAAAAATTATCACTGCAAGAGAAGTTATCACATTTAAATGGATGCATTAATAATTTAATTATAATTTACTTGTAACAAATCAATTATCAGGAAAAGAATTAATTTCTTTTTTGTTTTTTTTTGTTTTCTTTATTTGAATAAACATTTAAATTCATTCAAATACAGTGTCGACAATTATTCTATTTTGAATGTAAATATTGTAATTACTGTATAGTGTATTGGCATACAAGTACTTTAACTATTCTTAATTATTAGCAATTGACACAGTAGATTATAATATTATGTTGTACTTTCATTCTGGTTTTAAATGTTATAAATATTTGGAACTTACCATTAATTGCTTGCATATGAAAATAAATACTAACAATGTCATCTACATTAATTTAATTATTTCTGGTGCATAATAATATTTCCTAGTAAAGAAATTTCTTGCCCACTCATTAATGGACGATCGATTCATAGTGAATCATCCGTGTATATATACACTTAATTATAATGAAAAAAGCGGTACAGATAATGATCGTATGATTGTGTTTATTGGCCAAATAACTGATTTTGAAATAGCACATGAAATAGTGACAGAAAAAGTTAAGACGATAGTAAATAGATGTAGTCCGCCACCTCTTATATTCCCATGAAGAGTCGTTATGAATTAATTCGATTTATTTTTTTTTTTGATTATTTTTTGTATAATCCAATTGTAATCTAATGAAATGAATGAAACTCAATATATTTGAACATTTACACGAAATGGAAGAAACAAATAAATAACGTTCTTATTTATAGTTAAAAAATTGTTAATTAAAATTCGTGTTCTAGTAATTGAATTCGCTTTATAAATTGCTTGAATTTATTTTATACATAAAATATTAATATACAATAGGATACTAATCAAGCTAAATAATTCCATAGCTGGTTTGATGTTCTATCGAAGTATGCCTCTTGTTCAAGAAATGACAGTAGACCATCCATTTATTTATGCACTAACTTCAATTACTGATGAACAGTCACACAGTGTTTGTATTAATCATTTTATTGGTCATATGATTGATTTTGAATCAAATGGAGGTAGACAATGTGCATGTCATCCTTCGCCAGCAATATGTTGTGAAGAGGCTATCAAACGTCTTGAACAAAGTAAATTTGTATTTGAAGATTGCAACATTAAGTGATTCCCTTTCCCTTAAATAACAGTTTAATTAGAAGCAAACTGGTTATAACATCATTTCTTTTTTAATTAATTAATTAATTCGTCAAGGATGTCATACAAATTAATATTCTCATCTATTAAAATATTGGCTTTATGTAATCAAATAATTATTGGATAGTTTTTCTTAGTAATTCCTTTTCTATTAATTGTTTTCTTTGATTTCTTTTTTTTTAAAAATGATTTATTTTGAACTTCTTCATATTGATTACTTTTCTCCTAATGTGTATTTTAGCTGTGCTGATACTCAGAAAATCAATGATGATTAATTTGAATCAAAAGACATTTACTGCTGATCGTCCACTCATTTATGCTTTAATTTCAACGGAACCAAATAATAATAATTTAATTAATTTTATGGGCACTTTAGCTGATATTTAAATATCCTATTAGTATGATTGTATAGTGTGTATTACTTTAAAATGTTTCTTACTCAGTTTTATATATTTTTGATAATGTTTTTGAGATAATATTCTATTTAAAATTTAGTTGTTTTAACTCTAAGATCGTATTGATCATATGAAACTATTTACTCAGTGTGTTGCATTCATTTTAAACTTTCCTGTAAATATTTTTATTGAAATGGATGACTAGTTGTAATGTTATAAACATATATAAATGATTACTGCATGTTGCGTTCTATATCTATAATGCAAGAAAAAATATTGTTTTTGTTTTGTCTAAAACTCATGTTATACATAGCGATTTAAAAAAGAAAAGAAAATGGAAATTGTAATAAACATTGGGAATACAGCAAATTACAAATTTTTTACAATTAGAAATCGTCCGCTATATGCAATGTATAAGACACTTATTCTAATATAATTTGAATTCAATTTAATTTCAGCTATTGGCATTCATTTGGATTCAATTGTACTACGATCAATAATGTTTAAAGCTGATCACAGTTTTATATCATTTATAGTTGATAAATCATCTAATCCTTTATTCATGAATAGCGTTAATGAAATTTAAAATTGTTTACGCTTTAACTAAGTTTTTATGTTTTTTAAGAAAAAATTTATTTTTATCATTGAAATTCTCTATCTTATCGCTGAGATGTTTTTGTAATTAACTTTATCTTGAATCAGATACATTAAATTTTTGTGTATAAAAACTATAATTAAAATCTTTTCGCGTTATAGGCGTTGGTATAATGGCCGTCTCGGCACTTATTGAACCACCTAAGCGGATTACATTTTTCGTGGATAAACCATGCATTTATGTCTTGAAGACATCTGATAATTTGGTTGCGTTCACTGGCCATTTATTAGGAACCGATTAAATATGGAATCGTCTAGATGAGTTTTATCAATTGCCAACTTTTTTTTTTTAATTTTAAATTTTCAAGTGTATGGTACTTAATGTATTTTCCCATTAAAATTTAATTATAAACAACATTCTTTAAGATCTTTTTCGAATAAAAAAAGAAAATAGAAATACATTATCAATTATGGAATGCGTCATAATTGCCTTACCTAAATGGTATTTACCATGACTTTCTATGCTTTTAGCGAAACTATTCAAAGTCTATCAATGAGTATACGAACGTAATTTAATTGAATCTAATTTTATATCCAAAATGAATTGAACAATTTCAGGTGTCCCAGCTGCTAGTTACTCTTTGGGTGGATCCGAAATTGTAACATTTAATGTTGATCGTCCATACATTTATGCATTACGATTTGTTAATAATGAACCATTATTCCTTGGTAATTGGTCCAACTAATTGTCAGCTACCATAAGCATAAAAAGAAAACCATTAATATGGACTGAATACAACCCAATGGTATCGTGTAATTTTGTTAAAATTCATTTATTTATTTTTTTATTATAAGTGTTTCAACTTTAAACACTTTCGTTTAGTACAATAAGGTAACTGACAAATATTAAATGTTGGTGAATGAAAATTGAGATCATTTATTTTGGCAAAGAAAATCAATTGAATGTTTTATCATTTTGGTGGATAGCCATCTAAATTCTATAAGATAAGATATTGATAAAAAATTTGATTAAATTTATTTATGATTCTTACGTTGTATTATGCAATAGGCGTGAAGACTTTCCAAAGGGGCTTTGGTCTACTCTTTAACGCAGATCATCAATTTATTTACATAATTTCCAATGATAAACAAGAGTCTCTCTTTATGGGCAACGTCAGCTTTTAAATTATAATTTGATTTAATTTTATACAAGCTTATTTGTAATAAATAACAGTTTGTACCACTAAGAAACACAAAATAATTGATACAATTGTTTTCCATTAAATTCTTTTAATGTATTCAATTCGTAAATAAAAATGGCATAAAAAAATGTTAATTTTTTTATCCATTTGCATGATGATCGTATGACGATGGATGATGGAATTGATTAAACAAATTTATTGGTTTAATCGTTTAATGTGTAATTACTTCTTTTTGTATTTCAGGAGTAACAATTCAACTTTTATCGATGCAATATCCTGTTCAGATGAATGTTGAACATCCATTTATGTACATGATTGTTAATAAGAGAAATGAACAAGTCTTTACTGGCCATCTTCTCACAACAACATATGATTAAATTCATTTGGATTGAACCATTATTTCATTTTATCGATTTGTGATAAACATTTTAAATTGAATTTTTTACTATTGTGTGTATATTCAACATTTGTGCATTAATTAAAAATTTTATGAATTTTAAAAATCAAATAAACGAAACTTAATCGTTTGAAATCAAAATTTTCACTTTCATTTGAACTTAATTGCAATTATCTTGCCATATTGTCAATTACAAGAAATTGAATTTTTAAATTCGTAGTGAATAATTTTAATTTATCGAACACAAAAATTCATTAAATCATACGTAAGGTTCCTCGACCTGTTAATTGAGTGAGTTTGGCGTACAAACTAGTCTGATTCTCCATTTATTGCGGTTCTACATTCATTTATTTCAGTTAATCATTTATTGGAATTTTAAATTTTAACTATTCACTGTACCACTCAAGATGGAATATTTTCATTCATGATTAACTATTCTTTCCCTTAACAAATCAATTTATTTGTACATACGAATTAGATAATGCTTTTGTGCAATGTACGTGTTTGCAAATTATTATAATTATTTTACAATCTGCAAGTGTAGTGTATTTATAGAGGCATGATTTATATAATTGGTATTGTAAAATTAAATACAAATTAACTATAAAATGGTAAATCTTATAATAATTATTTTTTCTAGGCTTAATTGCAGTGGCAATGTCATTAAAAATTCCAGTTGATTTATCTGCAGATCATCCATTCTTTTATGCACTGGTTGATCGGCAAACAGTTTTATTTAATGGACAATTATTACAATTCTAAATTTGCTTCCATATACTTTAGTACTAGAAAACCAAATTAAACGGACAATAAAACTTTTGAATAATTTTACAATTCTAAACATGTCATTATATTTAATTACTTACAGGTGAATATTGGTTAATTGAATTTTAAAATGGTTTATCATGCACTTCATCTATCCCTTTATCCTAGATACTAAATATTATTCCTCTTTAGATAATCCCTTCAAACAGCTTTACTCAATGCAAAACTAATCAACTTTTTTATGATAAGTCTCATGTCTCATTAAAATTTTTTGGATTTTATTTGGATCAAAATTTGTTTTCACTTCATATAGAAATATTTTATTTCATTACAGGTCTTAATATTGTTGCTGAATCATTGTTAGTTAGTCTTGAACCACCAAAAGAATTCAACGCAGATCGTCCATACGTATTTCATTTGATTGATAACCAGTCATCTGTATTCACCGGCAATTTAATTGAAATTTAAATTATTACGATTGAATGTTAAATTACCTCCTACCGATATGTTAATGATATTTGCAAAGTTTTTAATTACAATTTATATTCTCACGTAATTTTACATCATTGATATTTTGATATTCGTAAAAATTTCAAAACTTCCTCTTCATCTTAAGACGCTTTTCTTAGGCAAATACATAAATAGTGGCGGAAGTATGTCAACTAAGAAAGTGAACTATTTGGAAAATCACTGAAAATGGATAATTCAAAAAGTTCAAAAACTCATCTTCTTAATTTCTCTACGTGGTGGTATATCTGTACCGTTGATTTGAAAATTTGTCTGCTTCATTTATGTTCGCCTGTTCCAATTGCAAAGGAAAAATAAAGAAATTCTCCGTTTTACTAAAAATATTTCGAACCATTTGGATAATAGCTGGAACAGGCGAACATAAGAATAGAAGAAAAATATCCGCTTAGAAGGAATGATAATTCATGAACTTTTGAAAAACTTTATATTCTGAAAATTCTGGAAATCGAAAAAACCAAAATTTCAAAAGTTTCAAAAATGCTAAGACAACTAAAAGTAAATCACAGGAATTTCAAAAGTTCAAAAATTGTTGCTGTAATCCCTGTCATCTTTGATTGGTGTGTAAAATTGCATTGGTATTAATAATTTTGATTGGCACTAAGTCCGACTGCAAGAAAACAATCGAATTTTCAAAAGCTTAAAATTTGCTTCTGCTTTGAATGTGTATACCTATGCACTTAATAAACCGAACTAATTAAGAGTAAAAATCATTCAATTTGCTATTATGTCGTTTTAGATGTTATGTTCATGGTGGGATCCTACCCGGGAATGGTTGTAAAAAAGACTACATTTTACGCTGATCATCCATTCCTTTACTATCTCGTTGATCGTCAGTCTACTATATTTGCTGGAAATTATAAAAAACATTGAATTTAAATGTACATAACGTTCTATTAATTTTTTAACTGCTTCACTTTAATTAGATTTTTAGTTATTCTATTTGCTTTACGAAAAATTTAAAATTGAATAAAACATTTGGATATGATCGCAATTCTAATTGAATTTAATTTTATAATTATAACTTTGCAGGCTTAGTAGTTGTAACCTATTCGGCAAAATTGAATAGAGTTATGCAATTTATGGTTGATCATCCATTCATGTATTTTCTGGTTGATAGCACTACATCACTATTTACTGGCAGTTTGAGTATAGTCAAGGACTAAATGCTATGCAAATCTGAAAAAACTATCAAAATCATTGCTGTAAATCAAATAATTCGAATTTCATTGAATAATATAAGAGTTCTAGTTTTCTTGTTATCACAATTTTGAAAATGATCGAATAAATGCATGTCAATCCTGTAACATTGTTCAGTTATTCCTTTTAAACAACAGAGCAGTATAAATATCCTCAGCTGAGCAATTGGTTATGAGAGTAATTAATACTTTTGGTTCATTTTCTTTTAAGCACTCATAATGAAATATGGTTCAGCCCCGATGCCACTAAGAATACAATTAAGATTTGAAGTTGATCATCCATTTATGTACTTCCTCGTTGATCGTCAATCGCCACATTTCATTGGATCAGTTGTAGAAATCGAATAATCACATATTAACGTAACAATCGATTGATATCAAAGTACAATACAATTAATTTTCTAATCCACATGATTTTAATATCCACATTTTCTTCATTTTCTTTGTAATTCGTTAAAAAATAGTTAACATGTACTCTATCAATGATAATAAACAATATCTGATTACAAACTACATTCAGTATTTACATTTAAAGTAATTTAGTAATTCGATAGCACTTGATGAACGGTAATAAAGATCTCCGACGTATCACTTAGATATTGAATTGTATTTTGTTATATTGAGGATCAATTCATATCATTATAAAATGAGCTGCCTTCCTCCACTCTCATTTTGTGGACTGTTTGAAGATGACGCGCTACTAGGAAACCATAAGCAAAACGTTTGGAACATGCGGGACAGGATGCATATCGTGTTCTTGAACATTCATGACGTATATGGCGTACCAGAGAATATTTTCCTTTGTATCTAAAATATGAGACAAAAAAACTGGCAATTAGAATTGATTCTAATGAGTTATAGGCGATGACAGACTTACTTCCTACCACAATTTTCGTATGGACATACAAAGAATCCCTCTGGTGTTGGATGACATGATTTCAATAGGAACTTCTCATCAATACTTGAGTCATCTAAAAGTAGTAATGAACAATAGAAATTTTAAATAAAATTTATTTTAAAATTTACCTAAACTAGCAATTTCATTTTCTAATTATGTATGTTAAGCCGTGCCAAAATAAATATTATTTATGTATAATCTATTCTAATTTAGACGATGTTATAATTGATTTTTCTCATAAATTATGTGAACTCAAATTAAGATTTTATTATTCGTTAACTAAAACCTTATGATAAATAACTTAATGGGTAAGTAATATTGAATAATTTAATGAATGATGATCTGGATAACCTGAAGTTTTATAATGGAATATCAGCTGAAACCTTAAAGAAATCCTTTAATTAAATCTAATACTTTGGTTTTGTATTATTCAATTTAACATCTTTATCAGTCTCCCATTTTTCCATTGTGAATTTAGATAAGATTGCATGATGAATATACCTAAAATGAAAAAAGAATGAAATTAGTGTAAATTCACAAAATAATTTGGTTCCATTTAATCGACATCCTGTTGGATAATGAAAGAAGACATTCACATTTCGTTCGTTTTTTTTTTTATAGAAAATACAATATGATTTTATTTGTAGATCTAATACGATCCTTTAATGGGGTTTTCTTTTCAACTTATTTTATAGAAAAAAAAATGATAAACATTTTAATTAAGAGAGCAATGAATTATCAAAGAGTAAATCCATAAAATATTCCCATCAAATAACTTATTGAACGTTTAACGGATTTTTGGCAATAAAGACGTTCAATATTCACAATAAAATTAGAGAAAAATGTTTTCTTTAAATTGGTGTTAGCATTATTTCACACACAGAAAAAAAAAATGATTAAAGTACAATTTTTGTATTGCTATAGAATGGATACTAATAAACTATAGAAAAGAAAATATTGTTCGTTACAACAAGAAAACAAATCATATCTCATACTTATAAGTGATTAAATTTAATCATGGAGTTCAAGTACCGAATTCTTGTCTTGCGATAGTATTGTATTCCACATTTAATTGATAATCATCGGTTACATGTTCCATTATTTATGTAATCATTTTATCATACTTTTGATTCAGTTTATAATAGTGATTTTATGTTTCTTTCTTTTATGAATTACTTACAACTAAAAGATGCCTTAATACAAAAAAATTATTTGGTAAGTAAAATGGGCACAAAACAATCCGTATTACAAATGTATGTAAAAAATACAAAAAAAAAATATATAGAAACGCATACGGTTAATGATTTCTTAATAGCTACACATAATAGTAAGTAATCCATTCATTTGGTCTCTCCTAACTACTCATCTCCTTCCATATGAAAGGAGAGTATTATAAAAAATATCTATAATTTTGGCAAAACGTGACATTTAAACTAAAATCTAAAGTTTTTGTTAAATTTTCTTTTTTGTTTTCTTCTTCATGTAAAATATATGAAAGCTAAAAAAAAAATTTCCACACATACAAAATCGAAATTAAACTAAAACAGGACAATGAAGATAAAATGAAACTAATTAGTATTAAATGTAAATGATATTAAACTAATAAATGATTTTCGTTAAGTATCTTAATGAATATAAAAAAAAAAATGTTGAGAATTAATGAGTTCTATTATGTAAGTGTCCTTTCTACTCTTTTCTGTTTCTTCAATTTAGGCGATTTATGATTTGTTTTTTTTTTTCTTCAATTTATGAAATTAAATTTTGTTGATATAAAAATGATAATTAGAGATATATTTTGTGAATTTGGTATAAAATCTAGTCTTTAGGAAGCTATTGTTCACTTAAATTCGTACTAATTCGAATCGAATTATTTGATTAAATTTTAAAATTTTTCATCATTTAGTTATTCATTCACTCGGATCATTGAAGAAATGAGTGATTCCCGTTTTTATCGTCCATTTTAATGTTTAGAACACATTAGTTAAACGGATGAACGTTTCTTTCGACGCGTTTGCAATTGTGGCATTTCGGCATGATGTTTTCGTATATGTACACCCAAATTACCACGCTGTTTTGCCTTATATGAACAATAAGGACACTGATGTGATGGCTCTTTACCACCGCATTCATCATTTTCATGACGGCGTAATGTTGATTTCCAACGATACTGTTTACCACAGTGTTGGCATGCAAACGGACGTTCCTCATCTAATTGGCTTTGATCCGATGAATATTTAAAGTCTTTTAAAGAGTTTGCAGTAAATGCACCTGAATACTTTTGATCCAAATCATTTTTGTATGGCAACGAGTCATTATCTTTGGTATCATCGTGTTTATTAGTACATGGATAACCGATTGGTGAACCATCTGGCAATTGAATATCATCAATATCAGCATAATTAATAAGGCCAGCAACACCGGTTGGCGAGTTTTGAGTTTTTAATATATTTGGTGTATTGGCTGTTAATACACCTAATGGCAATGGTACCGGTGTTAATTGGGCCGTTAACGTTTCCAATAAATGATCCAATTTATTACCCGATTTTTTATGATTCTTTAAACCTGAATACTTGATACGCGGATGTGATAATTTTGTTGTATTATTTAATGTTGGTGGTGCTGTTCCAATAGCCGCACCACCAATTATAGTTGTCTGGCCAGCTTGAATTGGTGTACTAGAACTGATCTGTTGTTGTTCATCACGACGCTTTTGTTCACGATCCGCAATACGAGATGAAGTCTTTGGTTTCACTGCAGCTGGTGTAAAGGCATTTCCATTCAATTTAATTGTATCATCTAAAAATGAATAGTCGATAGACCAAAAACAATTATTAGATTGACTTTTAATTATATTAATTCAAACAAAATGTTTGTTTTAATAAGCATCAACAAATTACTCTCAAATTTCATATAGAAATACCATCCAAATTGGACAAAATTGTATGTTTGTTTTAACTAATTGGCGAAATTACATTTCTTTTTGTTTTGGTTTTTGTTTTTTTCATATAAAAGTTAGTTACGCAAAATAATTATAATAAACACTACATAAGATCAATGCAATTAAATAAATAAACAACTGTACTCATCAAACTCAATTAACAATAGGAATTACAAATAACAAAATCATAATTAACTAAGATTTAAATAAAATAAAACATTATCATAAATAATAATAATTTGTCTAATAAAGTTAAAGCAAAAACTGCAGAGCACAAAAATAAAAATGAATCAAAACAACAAACTGTTTTAATAGGTATTTGTTTCAAAATAAATTATTATTATGGGATCAATTATAATTGGTTCATTTGCTTACTAGGATAATAAAATAAACTCATTTAATAGTATAATTAACAAAACATAAATGTTATAAGTTTATGTTTTGAAGTCAAATTGTTTTAATGAAACTAAGAAGTAAAAGAAAAATCAATGATAACCAATAGGTGTGATTTATTCAAGATAAAAAAAAAAATTTTTTTAAATAAAATATGAATGAATAAAGGTCCCGATGATAATTAAATGATATGGCACCAAATTATAATCAATTCCAATTGATTTGAATGGTTCACGATTGATTGGCACAGCTTCTACCTAGAAAAGAAATTTAAAAATAAATTAGTAAGAGATTTTAAATAAGAAAATTCATAAGTATCTTCAGATTGAATTCAAGTTTTTTCTTGGTTCATAGGTCAAAATTCTATTGAGAGGAAATTAATACGTGTATAATTTATTTAATTCGGTTACTATACATTACCCATTTCCCCGAAAATAAAATATTCTTTTAATTTATAAATATTTACAATTTTAAAATTCACTTAATAGGCTACGTTAAAATGGTATAATAATATTAAATATAATTAAAATGTTTCATTCTCTTTTATCTAACGTTAAATATCAATTCATGTGTAAATATTCATTCTTATGTTGTTTTACGTTTTTTTTTTTTTTTAAAATTATAATAAAATACAATAAAATTTGATTAGACTTTATAACAACCAATTCGTAAGCACTTAAAAGATTGCCGATTTCAATCACTTGTTCAATCACAGAACAAATGTCTTCTACCTTCTACATTTACACTTTAAAATTTTTTATCTGAAATTCTTTTCATCAAATCTTCTTTTTTTTCTGTTTTCTCGTTTAAATATCACAATTTCTTTCGCCTACATTCTAAACATCATTAAAATGTAAAAATTTTTACTTTATGAATATCGTAATAAAAACAATCATTCATTCTTAATGAAAAAAATATTTCAATAAATTCTTAATGACTAAATGTGTTGGTTTCCATATTTAAGATTGAAATTTTCATTTTAAAAATAACGATTAAATTAGAATTTTCACATATCGTTTTAGACTAAAATTTAAAAATTGCACTTATAATGACTAAGTTTTCATTATCCTTAAACAACTAGAATCATTCATTAACAACACAACCCCCCACAAAATTCTCAACTACTAAAGCCCTACCATTCGAATATTGTATAATTTAATAAAAATAAAATAAAAAATCGCAATGATTCAGAATAAATCTGCCTTACAATCTGTCCTTCTTTTTTAAGTGTATAACATAAAGCTTTATGATTACATTTATGACTATAAAATGTATATGTATCATTTCATATAAAAATATCCCCGTTTAAATGATTTTCTTTATCATAATATTTTTTTTTGCATTGCATATATCCGTATCCGTTTAAAATCAACATTTCACTTTTAATAACTAAACATAAAATTAAAACACAAAAATAAAATAATTAAGTTTAAAAAAAAAAAAAAATGTCTTAAGTAAATAGATAAAATAAAAACCAATATGCATTGAATTGCATTTAAACAAAAAAAATAATAAAAGGATTAAATCAAAAGGCCATCACACAAACACTCCGATTAAATTAAGATGTGTCACATACAATTCGTCATCTTATCGATTCTGATGTGTTCTCATGTGCAACACTAAATTATGTTTATGCTTTGATTTTTTATGGCACACTGGACATTCAAATTGTGGCTCAACGCCACACTCAAATCGTAGATGACGGCTTAAACTATGGGGACGGGCGTATGCATTTCCACACTTCTTGCATGTGTATGTTCCACCCTTAGTTGTTGGTATCAATCGACTGGCATAGGTGGCATCAGTCAACGATCCAAATACATTTAACATCGTATCAGTTTTGCTGACTGGTGTCATCATTAATTGGCCATCATTTAAACGTTTCTTAAGATTGGGCGACATCAAACTTAAATCATATGGCTCATGGCATTCTCCCTCAATCCGTTCTGTGTAGAATAAGAATAGAGAAATACTCAAACGTATTAGCATTTCACTCGATTATTTGATGAATTTTTATATTTTTTTTTTTGTTTGAATTCATTATATCGAATTTGCATGATTTTCTTATATAATTTTCAATCAAACCTTATGAATTATCGCATTGAATTTTGTTTTCTTTATCATTTTCATTTGCATAATTTTGATTTGTCTTTAAATACAAAATTTAATTTTTTTTTTAAATGATTTGTATTGTTTCACATATAGTATTAGTCTCACATTGATAATTAGATAGATTATATATGATTAATATTTGATATAAATTTCAAATAGGAATAAAAACGAAATTGATTTTAGCTGAATTAAAATTTTCATAACTTTGTGATGTTCAATCGAATTAAAAAGATTAAGCCAGATGAAGTAAACTGTAATCGAAGATCCTGATTTTAAATATCCGAGCCAATTCCAATTGTATTGATTTTGTTTCTTAATTTTTAATTAATACTTTTGTTAATGATTACCAATTTCTCTTTTACCAAAAAACACTTTGATTTCACAGTTTCTTCGATTTATCAGTTCAATATTTGCATATTTAATTTACAATTTTATGTTTTGATTCTAAATTTTTTAAATAAAAATTATATTATTTGTTTAATTGATTTTGGTTTTTTTTTTACATGACGACACCAACACCAAAAATTAAAAAAAAAAAAAAAAAATTAAAAGAAATTAAAATGTAATTACAATTAAAAAAATATATATATAAATGCACGAATATAGTAAAGCTATTAGACAATTGATAATGAGCTGCTGAAATAAAACGATAAAATACTAAATTGGATTTATTTGGTGTAAAACATACTATAAATTATAATACAATTAACGTTTACAAAAATTAGATTAAATAAAACTTAGGATTTACTAATCACAGTCAACCATTTTCCCACCAAATATTCTTGAAATGTCCATCAATTACTTATATACAAAGTACAATGTACAGGAGCACCTAAAAAGAGAGAATTCTATTAGTGATGAATAATACAAATTTAATTCATTTTGGTTCCATTTTTCCGCTCAATAGTTCAATTAATAGTTCAACAATCACATTGTTCTTTACATTTTATCTGTTAATTCGATATATAAAATATCGTTATTTTTTATTTAAAATTAAATTAATTTGGTTTTATTTTTATTTCATTAGCATTTCAATTAAACAACTATAAACCTCATAAGAATATTAAATAATAAAATAAATTCGTTAATAAATCCAAATGTTTTCATTTTAGTTCTTTTTTTTCTCTTGATTCACATTACGTTTAATTAAATTAAATAAAATATCATACAGCCGGTAAAAGCAACATAATCAAGACATGCTGTTAGTAGTTAGAGAAGATATTTTTTGGCCAAGAACTACAACATCACACTTTCATTCAGTGAAAGTGAATTTGATAATTTGGTGTCTTCTCAAAATAATTTATCTTTGGTTGTCGTTGACTTTACTTTGTATTCTAACAACAATTCATTTATTACTTTGGTTTACATTTCGAATTCAAATGTCTCTTCATATTACTCAATATATTTGTTTTATAGCCACACTTTCTTGTACAAAAGTACTTAGGCGGTTGACCACATTCATTTTTAATATGACAAATCAAACTATTTTTCCATTTATAAGCTCGTTGGCATTTATCACAAGTCCATAGTTTTGAACTTTTGTGATGTGATTTATGTTGACGGGTCCGATGATGACCAATACGAATGGCCGTTAATGGTGGCATCTCTTTACGATCTGTTTCACAATCAGTTTGATCCATTATTGATATTTGTGAGATATCAGTTACACTAGTTTCTGTCTCATCTTTATAACGATTATCAGCAAATTCTTTTAATGACCATGATAATGGACTTGTAATTGCTATATTGGTATATGGTAGAGCCGAAATATCAATGTTAGTAGGTGTTGAGCTACGTTCTAATTTCAGTTTCTCAATCCTTGGATATCCTACCAGAATAAAAGAAAGATATTTCATACGCACGTTAGTAAATTACTCAAAACACTACATTCAAATTATTAGTAATTTAAACTACGCATTTACATGAAATTAATATTAAGTAGGTCATACAGTATTTCATTTAAATTATTGATTTAAGACAATATTATGTGAATTATGGACTAATGAACTATTGATTAAACAGTATTAATTATAAGAATATTCATTTGAAATTGTTTTCTATTTTAATATTTAGAATAGAAAAACCATCAAACGGTTAAACGTTCATTTAACTAAGAACAATGTAATATAATTAATTGATTATAATAGGAGAATTAATTATAACACCAAATAGGAGAGCAAGCATATTGAAATATTTATTAAAAATTCAATATGAATTGTCAAATATCTAATTCTAATTAAATAAAAAATTTCCATGCAAAAGAATAATAATAATAAAAATTTGAATCAAATCCCATGAAGCCTCAATTGTATTAAAAATGTTTTGTTTTAATATTATTAGAAGCTCATCTACTTATTTGAATTAATTTTTAGGCCATTCACCAATTGCATTTTCCCCAAAAATTAACGTCGTATCCATCAATTATCTGAAACGAAATTAAAATAATAAAATTAGTAAGAATTTATAAACAATTGTTTCATATAATCCAATCAACTATGATCGACTCACAGCCTATACCTCAAAAGGATTTGTTTTGTTTAACTGAAATCGATTTAAAACAATATCATTTCTTATATTTTATTCTATATAAAAAATAGCAAAAAAAAAGAAAAGAATTTCATAATACAATATTTCAATTAATGGAATGTTCAAATTAGAAAATAAAAAAAAATAATAATAAATCTTTTACTCTTATACCGGTACGTATCTTCATCTCAAATATAATTTGTATCAATATAAACATTATAAATTTGATTATTCTCATATAATGTGATTAACAGTGTAAATCACCTTTCTATATCATATGTAATTGACTAAAATTATAATCATAAAACATATTAAAATGTATTCTTTGTTAATTGGAATAATAATAATTAATAGTAATAAACAATAAGCAATGGGAAATAATATAATAATAAACTATTTCTTATTGTATATGGAAATGCCATTATTTAAAAAAAGAAATATAAAGATATAACTGAATTAAATGCCAATCCATTTCATAATTATTATTGTATAATTGTCTTGTGAGTATTCGCATTTAAATTAATATCTTAATCACAATTGAAATTACCCATTTTTTTTTTAAATGTAAATTTCCGTTATTTCTTATTTTTCCACTTTACATTCCGATATATTTCTTTTTTTAAAATTGTTTATTTAAAGCTAATCGTTTATAATTATTATAATATTGGAATGTAATTCATTGCTTAAATCAATTGGGAATGATTAGGTAAAGTTAATAGTTTAACTTCGATCAACATTCATATACAACGTCTTGTCTCTCATTTAGTATTTTTTTTTTCTTCCTTATAACAAAATATTCCCAATTAAATCATATTCATAATTAAACCATAAGACATTTTAACAATTTCAATTAATAGAAAAGAAGTAGTAATAATAAAATTTCATAAGTAGAATGATAATGTTGCAAAATTATGGAATAAATGTTTTGGTTCATTTAAAAATGAATATTTCACTTAAACTTAATTTCATTTATTATTTATCGTATAAAAGAAAACCAGTAATGCAATTGAAGTTAAACAAGAAATTAATTAATTTAAATTCTTAAAATTCACAGAACTGAGGTAAACCGTTGATTTCATTTCTCATATTTCTCATTTGTTTCTTGTTTTTTCTTTTTCTTATTTTTTTTGTTTAACGTTCATTTTTAATTCACTAAAAATTACAATTATATTTGTATTGAGTTTCAAATAATTATGGTTATTTTCCGTTTTAATTATATCACATTCGTATAATGTGATTTTAATAAATTTTATGCATAAACGAACATATACAATTATTAAAATTTGTAGAACAATAATTAATTTGTACTGAAATCAGCAACATCTGCATGCATTGCAGCAAAATCGGATTTCGTAAGTGTTGTCATTTGTTCTTTATGCATACGTTCAATATGACGTCCAATGTGCATCTTTTGTTTGGCCCGATACACACAAAAAGGACATTTGAATTGTGGCTCCTTACCACATTCCCATTTTAAATGATTCCGTAATGATGATTTTAATTTATAAACTCGTCCACAGTCACCGCATGCATATCCTGATTCATCAGTACCAGTGATTTGCATATCCGTTGTATTTGACTGTTTTGATGGTGTCGTTTTATCATCGGCCGATGGAAAATTCAATGGAAATGTACCCTCACTTAGTTGGGTCATTAATGGCATTGTTAAACGTGCATTCCATTGTTCAAATGGCATACCAGCAATACGTGTTATCCTTAAATCTTCAGCTGTAAATAGACAATATTCATTATTTAACTGTTATACCATCATACATATACACAGGATAAAATTATAAAAAGCAAATTAACTGAATATCTTCAACATTTTTTCTTTTTGGTGAATAGGTAACGTTTTAAATTATAAATAAAATTATAGAATATAGTTATAATAAAATACACATTAGACCATTAAATAAATATGTACAAATTTAAACCAATACAAGTAATAGAAACTAGAGACCAACCAATAATCTTTCAATTTTTCATTTTGTTTGTTTCCAAATAAAATCATAAAAGCAAATTATTTTCCAATAATTAGAATAAGAAATAAATTTTGTACAAACGAAATTATAACATTTCATTATAATCAATTAATAATATCGATTTTAATTAAATCAAATAAACAAAATAAGTCATTGTTACTGAACTTAATAATGGTAATCATAATGCAGCAGAATACAAAAAAAATTATAATAAATAATTTTCTTTTTTAATATGCTAAGTTAATTGAACATTAAAAAAAAAAAAATTGTACTACAACTAATTTCCAACTCAAAACCACGAGATAGTCTCTCACTTCATATCTGGTTCGATTTCAAATTCGTTGATCCAATCACTTGGTGGCCACCTAAAAGAAGATAACATACAATTAGTATGGTGAATTTAAAACCCAAAACGTTAAAAAATAATCAATTTCTCTTGACGATGTGATAACAACTGAAATGAATGGAATTAACATTAAATTGATTTGGTAAATTATTTCAACAAAAGGTATTCATTTAATAACATAATTCAATAAATCCTAATTGTTCTTCTTTCTCTCTAACACAACCTACTAATCAACTAAAATCATCACTAAAAATGGAATTAATATTTGGATTGAAGTTATTATAACTAAATTAAATGTATTTCATTTGGTGCATTCTATGCAACTAAAACAAAAATATAATAACAGTGGATTTGACACTACCACTTTAACATAATAATTAATATTAATTCAATATTAACGAAGAAAACAAAAAATATGTAAACAATGCACATTGTAAATTAGGAAAGTGTAAAGGAAAAAAAAATTAACATTTAACGTATACAATTGATAAATTAATTGCACCAATTCTATTGGCAATATAAATCATCTCAATATTTTAAGTGAATTGCCTTTGATTGCCTCATGTTTCATTGCATTATAAATAAAAATAATAAAATAATAATTAAGATTGCCTCTTCCATGGCTCGATTGGTAACGAAGAACGAAGAAAAAAAAAATTTTAACAAATTATGAAACTCTTCTATTTGCTATCGGTGGACAAACGTTTAACGTGCATACACTCAAAGTGTTGCTTTAAATTATGCTTATGTTTGGTACGGAATTCACAAATGCCGCAAATATAACGGGCTGGTACACCACATTCATGTTTCTCATGACGCCAGCAAGTATATTTCGACTGATAATACCGGCCACATTTGCGGCATGCAAATAATAGTGATGAATTTGAGTTATCCGTTGATTGATTGATCACTTTACGACGCGGTTTTGGTCGCAAATGCATTCCTTCTAGATTGACAATGTTCCTTAAACGTTTCAATATATCCGGTCGTTCATTATCTGGAAAAATAGTGAACAATTAATTAGTAAGTAAAACAATCAATTAAATCAAACATAATGAATTAACAATAATAATCATAAACCATAAAAAAAAGAAAAACTGTGCACTGTGTTATTATTTGGTGTGTTTGGTGGTTTATATTGGTTGTACAACATTCAGGCCATTTTGTTTGGTAGTGATTTTTGTTTTGTATTTTTTTTTTTTAACTCTAGTCGATAGTTGATATGATTTGTGTGATCTTTAATGTATGATGAATCAAAAATAAAATAAAAATATTTAAATTAAAAATTCTTTAGACACGCACATGAAAATTAAATAGAAATTAAATTATGTTCCCATTTAAATTAAGAAGAATATTATTCTAATTGTTATAAAATTAAAATACAAATAAAATAGTAATGTAAACGGAAATAATTTCATTCTCATAAAACTTTATAATCATAAAAAAAGAATAAATTTTAACATTTTTGAATTTTTCTTTTCATTTTGTTCTAAAGTTTTCGTATTTTTTTGATCTCTATTAACAAAATTGGCTCTAACACACCAAGTTGTTTAATATCTGTAAATAGAAAGAAGGTACATTTCAGTAATGAATCAGACTAGAAACTCTCTGTAGATCATCAATACTTACAATTTATATTAGAGCATCTGATGAAACTTTACTTAGAATTGTACACATTTGACCATATCACCGTGTTATTACAAACAAACACCTCAGGTTCACTACGAAATTAGAAAAGAAATATATTAGTTATCAATATTACAGATAATATTTGAATCCATTTCACAAGTCAGAAGAAAAATCGACGTTTAACGAAGTATCTTAAGAAATTAATAAAAAATTTATTCGACTAAAGGCAACAGAATTATTTTTAACTACTTAATTGTTCATCAATCTAACAACTAAGGATAATCACTTAAGATTAAAATTTTATATTAAAACCGAATGTTCTTTTCTCATATGTTCATTCAATGATACTTGAGAGTTATACAATAATGAACACAAAGGACACTTGAACGGAAATTCACGAATAACAGTTGAACGATTTGATTGTTGACTGGTAGCACCCAGCGATAAACAATTTGTTAATCTCTGTGCATTAAAATTTGCCGCTAAATATTGCAATTGATGAAGTGGCAATAATTCATCTAAACTTCGTTTCGCCTTCAATGGAATCAATGACAAACTATTTGAAGTGTCGGGAAACAATTCCGTTCCTCTCACTGATATTGATGATACTGACGATCTTCGTGATGTACCTGTGAACAAAAGAATGAAAATATAAATTAATATGATGAATGGTTTAAACAAAGATTGTAAAACTAATCAATAATAATGAATAATTCAATTAATTAATTGTGAAATGGTTATGGAAAAATAATAATTCAATTGAACATAATAAAAATGAATAAAAAATTTTTAATTTTATTACATGAAATGCAAACTTAAGAATAAAATTGTGAAATATTAATTATAAGTTACTTTTTAATCGCTGAACATCTTCATCCTCTTATCCATACATTGCTGTCCAAGGGCCGACCTAAAATTATATAGAAATTTATTTAATAAAGATATTCTCTTGAAATACTTTTGAGTAACCTTTGATTCGTAGATTGCAAAGAAAACTGTATTTCATTTAAATTTTAATAGAATCCAGCTTATTATTTATCAATTATTTAAAATGTTTTACAGATTTCATATCGTTTCACGATTCATGTGATCAATTTTCACAATAAATTAGTAATTAATTCATCTTAAATTCAATTATCACGTAAGTTCCCTAACATTTACGTGATGATACAACAGGTTAAATATTCTTATCATTAATTGATTAAATGCTATATCAAAATAATATACACTGCCAACCGACAGTTAAACAACAGCCAACATTGTTTCATGGATAGAGGCACACAATTTACTTATAATTAATATTTATAATAAAAAAAAAAAAACATTTGATCACAAAATAAAAGGAATTGCTTTTGTTCAAATTCATGGAATGTTTAGTTTTGTATATCCTGTAATTGAATAGAAAATATTTCATTATTAATCAATCAAATACTAAATAAGAGAAAACGTGAATACTCACAAAGCTCCAGTCAAATGAAATACGAATTCCATTGAGATCAAAAAATGTTGAATAGTTTCGGTTTGGTGCTACGATGTACAGCACTCATGTGACGATGTAAATGATCCTGTCGCTTTGAACGATATGTACAGTAGTTACATCGGAACCGTTTCTCCTTTAAACAGTAACCGCGTACATGTTGTTTCAATTTCATCTTTCCCTGATACACACGATGACAGAATGGACACTTAATATGTGAATTATCTGGTAGACGTGCTAAATACTCGTGAAGAAAATCTAAAATGATTTCATTAGTTTAGTTAACCATTTAATTATAAGAAAATGTATTAAACCTAACTCTCCCCAGGACTAATGAATTAAAAAAATATTTATGATTTCATATAAAGCTGAATTAATTTCCTATATATTCCATAGAAATTTAATTGAATAGACTTATACAAGACAAATAATTAATATGAAAATCAAAAATTACATTTCCATATCCCTTTCATTGTAGGTCACAATGAATTGAAAAAAGCATTAATGATAATCTTTAGAATACAAAAAAAAAAAATTAATTATTCGCAGCAATGAACCAATTGTGAGTGTTTTATGTGTAAGCAATGATCTAATTACATGGTAATTAATTAGCTGATCAGTTAGTTTACAACTATTCTTATACAATAGAGGTTCTATATAAATTACATCAGCTAATGATAAACAATATATTCGAGCATCTTTTCAATTATAATTCAGTTTATAAAGGTGTTATAAGTTATAACACTAAAATAAATTCATTCTTATAAATCATAAAAAAAAATCTCAAGTTAACAATAAAAATTAGTTTTTGATTTGTCTTTCTTTTCATTTCTAGAAATAATATGAATTTGAATATAAAGAATCTGTATCACATAAATTATTTAAAACATCTATTTGATTATTTTTATTTGAATTTGATTCAGAATTATATTTATCCCTTGCATGTATGTTCATATGTTTTTTAAGATTTCGTTTCTGTGTAATAACTCGTGGACAGTAAGGACATTTAACACCAATTCCACATTCTTTTAAATGACCACGTAACAAGCATCTATGTTTATATTTGACACCACATTTTGCGCACACATAGCGTTTAGTTCCATCTTCCATGTACACCATGGATTGATCTAATTCATCTGATAGAGGGCCTAAAATGAGAATTTATTGTTGAATTAGTTTGAGACAATACACTGTTAATTGATATTCACTAAGATACTACTTCTTAGAAATTCTTTTAGAAATTATCATTAAAATACTAATCACTATAACAACATTTAAACATCTAAAAATTGAATTAAGTCAACAGACTACGAATATTAAAATTGGTGCTATTATTAATTAAAAAAAACTTCTTCTAATTCACAATGTGATTAGTTATATTTTATTAAAATTATTTTCTTTTAAATTTATTAGGCACACACTCAAGGCAAACGTGAAAGTTATGTGATCTCTTACACTGTTGACAATTCATTTGACTCGTAATCAGGTCTATTTCTCAGTTGTCCGTCACCTGCAAGTAAAGAGAAACATAATTAGTGAAAGTTCTATAGAATTGTTAAATACCGATACATACCTGTAATTCATCGATACCCATTTCCCTACAATGATATCATAACATTAGAATCAATTTTATTTAAAACAGATTATCATTTAAATTGAATAAAAGTACAATTTAAAAAAAATTAATAAACATCATGGTCTTCAGTTAAAATTCTTACATATTTAATTCAATTAAGTAATTAAAATATATCATTTAATTACAATTCTTCATTTTGCAAAAAAAAAAAAAATTAATATACAATCCATGTAAATACATCATTATAACTTAAGTTCTTTCACCCCCAAATATTCAATGTTATCTTCATCTGATCTGAGGGTGATCTTCCATTGACTGAATGAATATGATAATTCAATGAAAATATAATTAAAAAATAATAAATTTAAACTTGTTTGGCCAATTGAATAGATTTTGTTTTCTACTATCGTTTTGTGTTAACACTTTTAAAGCTCTTAAATGTACAATATAATTCAATTAAAAAAAATAATAATAATAATATTAATAAAGAAAATATAAATGATCATCACTTAAACATCTAACTACAGAATAACACTGTTGTCTCTCTGTTGGTTATGGTTGAATGTAAAAATGTGATGTAATTGTATTATATCCGTTTCCGTATTAAACTATTTATTGGTTTTTATTTATTTTTCCATAAATTCTTTTGCCATTTTATGATGTGCAGATCAAAAATTCTAAGTAAACACTTGATTATTGTATAAAAAAAAAAATAGGTAAACAAAATATCCCGAAACCAGTATAGAAGAAAAAAAATATTATTATCAAAGAATAATAAATTGTGATAAGGAAATAAAATATTATACAATAAGAAAATGTTAAGAGCGATTAAATTAAACCAAAACAAAATAAACTAAAGAAAAGACAAATTACAAATTTGTATTGACCATTAGTTAGTTAACGGAATTTAACTTGAAATCGGTTACTCATTGCATTGCAAATTAACAGAATTTCTATGCATTTCATTTGTCTGGAAATGCAAACTGTGTGGTTTCTCATTTAAAGCTCATAAATAATTCAATTATTCTCTTCATTTTCTGTGCAATATAAAGCTCTGTAGCAAGGCATATTAAAGGTTCAAATAAATGTTAGACATAATCATAACTAGTGAATTAAACGCTAAATAACTATTATCGTAGATTAACATAATTCTATGTTATCCTTTCTATTCACTTAATATCGTTACTCCACTATACTTTATATGCCAACTATAACGTTAATTACAATCTAAATCGTTGATTTATCAACGTTTTCTTCTTATTAGTTCTGTATTAATGTGTTTTGTTATTTATTATTTTTTTTTTTCATTAACTTCTATTTTTTTTCTTTTTCGATTTACCTCTCATATAAAATTACAATTATAATATAATTCAAATCGTTAAAATTAATCACAAATAATCACATCATAATGTTTGTATCTTCACAGCTCCATGGTTACAATGATTCCTAATTATAATATTATAATTATTACATTTTGCTTAAAGGTTTTTAACTTCCTTGTTTTCATTTTTATCATTTCGTTTAATATAAATTTCTTTTATCAACTTCTCTTTGCGTATTTTTGCATTTTCTTCAAAACAAAACTAAATTTATTTGGGAGGGGGTATGTAACAATATTTAAATTGCCAACGGTGCCATATTTGGACGATTATGAATAAATTCTAATATCGAATTGGTTCTAAATAATTATTATATAATTTATCAATGTAACAACTACCACTATTTTGTAACTGCCATCATTCACTACCATATCTCAACTAATTGAAATTATGTTAATCATTTTTAACATAATTGTCAACTGGATAACTGTTATTAAACATTCTCTATTTACTGAGGGTATTTAGATAAATAAATTTTTCTGTTATAAACTACGATTTTCGATATTTGTGGATACAACACATACTTAATTAAATCGGATTATACTATTTGTGTTGTAAGATAAATAAAATAGAAAGAAAATTATAATGTAATTGTAATAGAATGGGGATACAATTCTTTTTCTAGATGAAAATTATTATAATTAAATGTTATTTTAGGAAAATTTAAAGGTGATTTTCCTCAACGGTTATTGTGTTTATATAAATTTTCTTGTTTTTTAACAAATCAGTACTTATCGTTTTACTTCAATTCTTCTTCACCGTCAACGCTACAACGTTGATAAATATTGCATTTGATTTCACATTTAATTCTAATTTTATAATTCAGTTTTTTCTTTTCATTTCATATTCGATTAAACATCGAATATAATTCACATTTGTTGCTTTTGTTTCTTCTTGTTACTAAGACATAAAGAATCTTAAAACAACAACCTAATAAAGACTATTCATCAATATCACAATCCAATTCATTAATTTTTTTTTTCGTTTTTTTAAATTATTTTGACTATTATTTTTCATTTGTATTGTTTTCCTTCACACGTATCAATTCTTCAATTATTTAATTTAAAAAAAAAAATTCTTAATTTTTCTTCACGAAAGAAAAATCAATAATTAAACAAAAAAAAAATAATAAAGATTATAATTATAAAAATATTATCAACAAAAATAAAAACAAAAAAGATATAATTATTTATAAATTAATTCGTTACACCTTTTATAAAATCAAGGTTCAACTGGAGGTTTTTTTTTCTTTCAAAATTATTATTTACATTGCACGTAAATTATCCAATATCAATTTTTCTCCTTCACCTTGAACGTTTTTCTTTTGCTCATTTTTCTATTCAGCAAATAGAAAACCAAATTATTTGTTTTTTTTTTTTTTCATATAAAATAATTAACAAAAACTCCATTGCCCGTCTTTCTTCCAACCAAAAAAAAAAAAAAAAATTAAAAAAGAAAATATTTCTATCCACAATTCTTGTTTAATAACTTATAAGTAAATAATGTGTTATGAGACCGTTTAAAATAAAAAAAAAAAAAATTAATATTTTAATTCTGTTTCACGTTAAAACTAATTCTTCGCTTCATTATTAACCGTCATTTCTTATCTAAGATTTTCATCGGTTCTAAATTGATTTTGCCATTCAACTCTCTAAATGGACCATCAGTTACCAAAAAATGTTTATGGTAAATTCATTCTTTTCACAATTCAATTGATAGTTCATCACAATAAATTCATTGCCGTTGCAATGATACTAAAATCTATTCAGAACGTATGATGATAATGTTTGTATTCATTCAATTTTTGCTTCTTGTAAAATTCGTTATGTTCTTTTATAGTTTTATAAATGTATTAATTATATTAAGGCGATCATCGTTGCTGATGTGTTCTCATGTGCAACACTAAATTATGTTTGTGCTTTGATTTTTTATGGCAAACAGGACATTCAAATTTTGGTTCAACGCCACACTCAAATCGTATATGACGATTTAAACTATGTGGCCTTGCATAAGAGTTACCACATCGTTTACATGAATATGAGCCAGTACCACTAGTTTGTATCATTGGTAATGTACCCTCCATCTTGAACATTGGCAACGAATGTACAGTTGGTTCTGATTTTATTTGTAATGGGATCGAGAATGGTGCTGTCGGTGATAACTGGGGTTGTGGCATTGATATCGGTGCAAATTCACGAAGGCATGTTGCTGGCGTTAAAAGTCTTAAATCACATGGCTGATCATCAGGTGATACCGGACGGGTAATTGTCTCATATCGGATACTCTTACCATCCTCACTCGATGTACCAATACCAGCGGCACCTAATAAATTCAGTTCATTTGTCAAAGAAACGAAAAAAAAAAAGGAAAAAAGAAATATAAAAAATAAAATTCAATTAGATTGATTTAAATAATTTCGATTAATATTAATTATTGAAAAAAAAAGCAAATTTTGCTGATAATAGAGAAATAATCGACGCAACAATATGTAGATATAACACTGTTGTTTTGTTTTCACAATTAACAAAATGACTTGTATGATATTAGTTCATTCGGACAAAAGACAAGAAGCTGAATTATGGTAAAATTTGTCAATGAAACTGTAATCGCAGATATCAATGATGTACTGGATATATTGAAGCCAATTAATTTCAAAATAAAAATTTTCTCATTTCTATGTTGTTTTGAATTTATGAATTCTGTTGTCTGCTATAATTTCCAAGTGTTTGCAATAATTAACAATTGACAATGTTGATTGTATTAAATTTCATTTTAAAACCCAAATATAATTCTGAATCCCAAACAACGAGAATTTTTAAATAAAAAATTTGCGCCGCTAAAAATCCTTGATTACAGCTTAATGGTTAGAGGCATTAAAAAAAAAATAACGAATACTTTGAATTTTAACAAAAACAAAAAGTAAATAAAATAATCTGTTCCAAACAATATCCGTTTGAATCAGAAATGATAATGTAAAATAAGTAAAATAACTTTTACTATTTTGTATGAAAAACTCATAAATAAATAATGAGACCCATTAAGAAGATGCCTATAACTAAAGAGTAACTTAAAATATTAAAAAAGTTAAAAAAAAAAAATAAAATTATTATAAAATAGCCATGTAAATTATGTGTAAATATCAAATAAAAATTAAATATAAAAAAATCCGTTGTTAAACAGCCAAAATGTAAAACTATTCCCAACACCAGTAAACATTAAAGCATTCTTGCCAAAAATAAAACTACTTAAGCGTCAATTCTTTATTCTTTAATTACAATATTATTTCATAATATAATTTCCATAAACTGTATATTTCCTTAAATGTTTTTCTTTTCTTTTATAATTGTTTTTGTGTTTTCATAAATTGTTTTTTTTTTTTTTTATCCATTTTGAGATTAAATAATCTGTACATAGGTAAAGAATTAATGAATTATTATATAAACGATTCTGTGTATTCGCAGTGAAGATATTTGAGGAGCAGGGGAGGGAGAATGGATTTTTATAAATCCCAAATAAAAGTTCTATTTACTTAGGCATTATACAATGTGCCCAACCATCTACAATATTAATCCATTTATCCCCGGATAACAATCAAAAAGCATCTCACTACAAAATATTTTTCCTAGTTTTTTTTTTGGTATTTTTCAGTTATACTTGTGAATTAGATTTTTTCTGACATTTCTTTGTCATACTCTACCATATAGTATTCCCAAAACAAAAAATAATAAATTAAATTAAATTATTAATAGTTATATTATACTAGAAATTGCTGTTGCATTTTACTTTTTGGTTCTCTAACTATACAGTTTCTTATGTTTTTTTTTTTTTTTGGTTCTATATGTGAGTGACTACATACTGATTAAGATCAGTTTTCATACAACATTACTTGGCTATTTTGTTTGCTTATTAATTCTGTACCCATAAATAATTTCATCTAATTATTCATCATATTTATATACTTTTATTTTTATATACCAGCCATAATATTACCTAAAAGATAAAAAATATTTCAATTAGAATTAACTCTTTTGGTACACTAAAGCAAATATAAAAAACAGTATATTCATTCAATTTTTAATAAATTCTGTTCCATGAATTCGATAAAAGTTTGATAAAAAAAAATCAAGAGCATTTTGATGTATTAATTAATTTCTGTATTTCCCCCGTTACCAGTCAATAATGTTGAGTGTTATGTTGCTTTTATTAATAACATTAACGGTTAATTGCATACAATGCCCATGATATTAGTGTTATATTCTTATTGAAATATGACCACAATGTTACCCAACTCCAAATTAATAATTAGTCACTTAGAGAGTAATTCTAATAGAATCGTGCAGTATTTCACTTACATAATGAAACAATTAATGATAATTCTGAATCATATTAATCGCTTTTCTTTTTTGGTATTTTATGTAATTATTAGTAAAAATGAATGTTAGTTTTCTTTTTTTTGTTATTCTTTTACCTAAAAATATTTACTAAACTAAAATCAATGACTAGATTTCTACAATTATTGATTAATTGTTTGTTTGTTTTTTTTTGTTTTGTTAAATTACATTACTAAAGAAAAACGATACAGATTGTTAAATACATTGTCAATCAATCTCCTGTATGAAATTAGAACTAAATTACAAATTTAAAATATTATTATTCAATTATTTTTGTCGTTCATTGAGAGTCAATCCATTGAATTTCAATGTTGCATAAAAATTAATTATCATTTTTTTTTTTTAAATATTCAACGTTACAATTTGCCTCTTATTTACCACACCACCATTATGTACTCATTCCATTGTATTATCGCGTATTACATTTCGACTAGAAAAATTTTAATTAAATTTAATGATCTCAAGTTTTATATCTTATAGATTAATAAACTACATAAATACGTAAATAAAATATTGTTCCTTATTTCGTATTCCTTATATCTTCTCAATTTTTTACTTAATTAGTAGAGTTAAGTTATGTCTTACACAAAATGCTAAAACATAAATGAAAAATTACTCACAAAATGCCCAATAAAAAAACAAAAAAAAAAAAACAAATCAAATTAAACAAGAATTAATAAATAAAACCGTTGCCCATGTCTAATAACTACAGTGTGGATTTGCTCTTAATTAATTTTCTTATTGGAATGTTTGGTGACGTGTATCACGTCATTACCATAACATACAACATAATTTACTCAATCGAGAGATCATTATCATTATCATTGTCTGATGATTCAGGACGTGGCTTACATTTTGAATTCATATGCCGTTTCATATTGCTATGGACATTGGTCTTGTAACCGCACATTCGAGTACAAAAATATTTTGGTGGTAGGCCACACTCATTCTTAATATGACACTTTAAACTGTTCTTCCATTTATAATTTCGATTACAATTCTTACAGACCCACGGTTTTTCTTTATCAGTTGTATAAATCATATCATCTGAATGGCTAACGCTATCACGTTTCATACGTGCCAATGGTTTTATTTTAATTGGTGGTAATCCCTTCGATGTGGTCTTATTCAATACACGCTTCCTTCTGGTCATTCCTAAACCTTCAGCGAATGCATCTACCGCCCATGAAATTGGGCTCGATATTCTTATATTACAATTATATGGTAAATCATTAGTAGAGTCAGTGTTAGTAGGTGTTATGCTTCTTGGCTCAAGCTTTATAAATCTAAGACGACCGACACCTATTGATATAAAGAGATGCAATAAAGAAATTGTACAGTTTGGTTAGTAATATTACAAGTTAATTATGTGTTTACTATAATTTCGATAATTATTTTTTTTTTCTTGTTTTGTTTATCAAAAAAACATTTTCACGTGTTGTCTATTACTTATGTGAAATATGATGATACCCAACTATAGGATAAAAAATACAATCAAAATTCAGCATTTAGATGAACTCAAAAATTTTCAAAATAAAAACGTAAACTCTCACGATAAACATTTCTTAAAATCAAAAATATATATATAGCATTTGTATAGCAACTAAGATTTTATAATAAATGTCCAATTAATATTTTGATAAAAAAAAATAACAAGAAATATTTAAAAGCAATTGTATGAATGAAATGTTTAACACAGAAATTAAATATTTTAAAAAAAAAAAACACGTTACACAACAAATATCATATACAAATAACTTTAGAAAAACCGTTTAAAATTAAAAACCAAAAAAGGGATTATCATAAAACAAAACTTAAAAATTTTTAAAGTTGATATTGAACGGATAACACCTAAAAATAATAAAAATAATATTAATAAATTCATAAATAATAATAAAAATCAAAATGAAAGATAAATCATAATTAACAGTTCTGTTGGTGCTACCTCTTAGTCTATTTGGATTAATTAAAATGCAACTAGTATGCATTTAGTAAGTTTTATGTAATTAATATACACATGTTAGAACCATTAGTTTATTTTATTCCAAGGGTACATAGAATAGAAAATTTATCCCCCATATTCATTAAATATTTGTATGTACACACTATAAGTAACTACTACCGCCCAAATAGACTACACAAAAGTTATAAGCATCTTATTTATCATCGGCATATTATTCATTTATGAGTTTTCATTTACAGTAGAGTTCACTCTTCATTATTTAACTCATTGATCCATTGGACGACATCACCTAAAAAGAAAATAAAAAACTATTAGTAAAATGAATTGAAAATAATTGAGAAAATAGTTTTCCATTAATCCACCACATAGACTGTGGACATTTATCGTATCTGATACACTGCTGGAATAGAGAATTTTATTTAAATTTGATTAAAAGCTTTTTCTTTATTTCATTTTCATGTAATAACAACGCTAAAATTAAATAAACTTCATATCAATTATTATACATAATTCTTGTTTAACATAATTATTTATAAAAAAAAAATTAGAAGATTTTCTCGACTTAATTCTTAAAATATTTTCATCTTAACAATGATGATATTTCATTTTTACGTCGATGTTTTTGTATCATATTCAATTTGATTACCATCAATTGTGAATTGTATTATAATTATTTAACGTACCAAAAAAAAATGTATAAAAAATTGGAATATTTTCATATAAACCTAAAGACTAAGGATAATACATACAAAGTTATTAACTTAATATAAAACATTTTGAGTATTCACATGTACAAGAATAAAGAAAAATTTATAAATTGGGAGACCATGAATGGAATGAAGTTTAATTCTTTGTTATAATTATTACGATTACCGCATTATTGTGGAATGGTATCGATCGTTTTAGAAAAAGGAATGTGTAAACGTAATTGGTACGACGGCTCTATTAAGCAATGCACAATTTCATAAGAACTGAATTACATTCCAAGTCCATTCATTTGAATTATAATTATTGAACTACTGTTCGGATAGTATCTTAAATAGGTATACATTCTCTATTGTGAATCAGTGTTAGCTTATTCATTAGTTATAATAAACGTCAAAAAACAAATTGTATGTAAAATGGAATGAATTTGATAATAAGTTGGATAAAGTAGAAAATTTCATTGTTTTTTTGTTCCTTAAATAATAGGAGATTAGTATTAAATTATAGCAGAATATTTCATACTTAATAATATTAAACGTAGTATAAATCAACTTGACCATTTTTTTTTCTTTCAAAAATGGTCCATCCATAATTGAACAAAATAAAATTCTTATAATCAAAATCGTGTGATCTTCAAAAATTATTTCAAAATCGTTAATTTCAAATACCCGAAAGGATTATAATATACAAAATATAAATGATTAAATTAAAATTTCATTACAATTAATAAATCTCTACAGTGTATTGTATATTAGAAGGCACATGTTAGGAATTTATATCTTCGCTCAAATGTTTCAGTTTAATCATTGATGATGTTGAGGTAAAAATGTTGCTTTTTTCAGTTTTATTTTTTTTTTCAAATAATTTCATTGATTATGAAGAGAATACATATAATTTCATTAAAGAGAGGGGATAAAGATAGCGTTAAGCAGTGAACACGGTAACAAAGATAATATGAACAATTACGCATCTTTTATGGCCTAACGATTAATTTGTGTAAAATTACGTTTGAATTGTTTATTGTTAAAGAAACACAAAATCATTCAATGAATTTATGATTTCCATTATAAAACAAATACTATTGTGGTAAAAATAAATGCAAACGTTTTGTTAATCCATTTTAGTTTTTAGTACTGAGATAAATTAATCGTTTATCTAAGAAGATATTTACTAATCTTATTGTAATTCGACATATTACTCAAGTTAATTATTCCAACTAAATAATTTCACTGCTAATAGAATTGCTTTTCCGTTATTTCATTTAATTCGATATTAATTAATGTTTCACTAACATATGATTTGCGATTATGTTTTGTGATTTCTGTTATAGTTAAGTCCTATTAAACGCCCATTTTTATACGGAGTAACATAATCACCACCCTTCCAAATATTTATTTTTTCTTTCATTTAATCTTTTACTTATCTATATTCGTATAACTAGAATTAATTTAATTTAATTTTGCAATTTTTTTTTTGTTTTCAATTAAATGGTATCATTTATATCAATACTATTGTCACCTTTAAATGATGATGTGAATATTTGTTTTTCAATTGAAAAATTTGAATTACACTTTTCTTTATGCATTCGTTCCATATGCCTTAGTATATGCATCTTTTGTTTAGCTTTGTATACACAAAACGGACATGAGAATTGTGGATCCTTACCACATTCCCATTTTTGATGGTTACGCAATGATGATTTTAATTTATAAACACGTCCACAATCCGAACACGTATAACCATATGGATTTATTTCATTATTTTTATCATTTTGTGATTCCTTGTCCGATGAATTTGATGAATTTTGTTCATTTCCCGATGGAAATATAATTGGATGGGCACCTTCACGTAGCTGAGTTAATAATGGCATTGATAAACGGGCATACCATTGTTCAAATGGCACATCTGCTATTTGGGTAAATTTTAAATCATCGGGAGCTGAAAATATTCAAATAATAGCGATTATGAATTTACATTTATATCAACTAATTCGTGTGCAATGGTTAGATACAAAATTATAATTTATAAATTCATATTGCCAATATGCAAAATTTTATGAATAAAAATAATAATAATAAAAATTAGCTAACTAATAATTTTAAAATAACTAGTTAATTGATAAAAGTTATAAATTGAAATAAAAAACAATAGAAAATGATAATTATTAAGAAGCGTTAGATGGTGTTTTATACAAATAAAAATGATAAATAATTTATGATTAAAATAAAAACATAATAAACATAAAAACATCGATTCAAATTATATTTCTTTCTGTTGGTTTTCTTTTCTTTTTCTTTTTTCGATCGTTTAAACTTAAAAATTCAATGTATATTGGATGATAATTAACATTTAATGGATCATTGTAGTTGGATTAAAGGAACTGAATGGGATTGTAAAATATAATTGGGATGGGGATCTTCCATGTGTGACTTACAATGTGAATGAATGAAATGAAATTATTACACGGTTTGCAAACCAAACATAAAAGGAATAATTGTTTAAAATAAATAAAAAAAAAAATACTTAAACACTTAACATTTTACACATAATAAATTGAAAAATCATAAAAATCATAATTTCCTGCAGCCAAAATAAAAATCGCAAATGCAACAGTAGCAAAACATATTTGTGATTAACCTGATGTCATCGAATCTTCTTATCCCGTCAATCCACATTAATGCCTCTGATAAACAGTTTTAAGTCTCACACATACTTCCAATTGATGAAGGCTCTCCTCACTCCTCAGATACCTAAAAATATAAAAATTCAATTAGTAAGTGAATAAATAAGATCTTAAATTAAACCCAAAATGTAACTGATGATTGTAACACTCCCTGAAACAGAAAATTCCATTAGCAACAAATCTATCTCAAGTTTTATTCTTTTAATATTATTTATAGTCATTTTACAACTATTTCTTCTTACAATTAGATCCAAAAAAAAAAATGTGTATGAATGATCCATCAATAGAAAATAAATTGATGAATTCAAAAACACTGACTTCTATTATGAGCCAACATAAGTAACACTAAAAAACAAAATTTACATCTGCATTGATGATATAAATTCCCATAAAATTCAATTCACATACAATTGAATTATTACAATATTAATTTTGGTTTTGTCTCCATTAATATTAAATCTACATTTACTACAAAATTCACTAATTATCTTTTCCTTCTCTGAACCATGATCATTCATTTTACATAAAAAAAAACATTATAAATACGAGCGCATCATCACCATTCCCATTCTACAAAGATGGTTTCTCTTCTTGATTAAAATCTATAGCCACATCAAACGTATTCTTGAATCATTATCCTTAATTGGGCCAATGAAATTATGATCAAATGCTTATGATTAATTATAAAGATGATATTATGGATCTCTTAAGTCGCTTTCACATAAATGCGCTATTTACAAAATTCAAAATTTTCAGCTTTTTTTTTTTTTCATTATTTTTCTAAATAAGAGAAAATGGCAAACATACAAATTAGTTACATGCTATTGTTATGCTATACTTCTCATTATTTTTCTCAATTCGTACACAGAATTTAATGATACTCTTAATTCTGGTTTAATCTAAAGTCAAATATTATATTAAATTGTCTAGCAGACTTAACAAGTATTACTTGTTCTAAATTCAACCTACACTAAAATTCATTGGCTTCAAAAATACCTTATTATCATAGAGGATAACATAAAAAAAAAATTAAATTTTTATCTAAAATCTTTAAATTTTAGTTGTACAAAAACAACGAATTTGTTTAAACAATATTTATAATTAATATTTTAAGAAGAAAGATAAACATATTTAAATTCAATATAAAATCAACGAAAGAAAAATTGGAAACAAATTCGTTTCGAATCATAATATTATAAGAACTAAAACAAATGAAAATGCCTTAAGACGTTGCTTAAACTAACTTGTGTTGAATGTCAAATATAACGTTGATCCTTCAAAATATGTCTAATTCAACGATTTAATCTGATTTAACACCATCTCCACTGAAACGATTCAATTTTCTTCTAGACTCTAATGCTGGCAAATCTGGATGATGTTTTCGTACATGGACACCCAAATTACCCTTTTGTTTTGCCTTATATTCACAGTACGGACATTGATGATTCGGTTCTTTGCCTCCACACTCAACATTTTCATGGCGACGCAATGTTGACTTCCAACGATATCGTTTACCACAGTGGCGACATACAAACGGTTTATCATCATCATTTTGAGCATTCGATGAATCGTAATCGATAAGATTACTACCAGAATCACTATGGCTATAATCTTGTTTAGTGGTTGCCTGTGCCAACATTGAATATTTATCAGCAAGCGATTTTCCTTCGTTAATATTGTCCTGTTTCACAGTGAATTCAACACCACCAACATCCAATGGATCAACTGGACTAATTTGTATTGCCGAAAATTGATCATCCACTGTTTGAACAAAGATAACATCATTCTTAAGAACAACCGCTTGCCGTGAATTGGTTGCCACCTGAGTATTTTCAGCTGATTGTATGGCCAATGGTTTTAATGTTTGGCCACCCATTACATATTTAATGCGTGGCTGTGGCTGAGCCTGCTGGATCGGTATCTTCTGGGTTACGATATGCTGTTGAGGTTGTTGCTGATGTTGTGGCTGTTGCTGTTGTATTGGTTTCAGCAATTTCATCGATTGCACATTTGGTGTTTTCCGTACCAATACTGTGAAATAAATTAATAAAATCGTATATCATGATGATTAGAAGAGATTCGAATAATGAATTATTAAGGTATTAATTAAATGAAAATTGATTTTTAAAGTTCTGCATAATATTTCATTTTCAACATAGGATTTTGTGTTATTAATAAAAGGTGAAGCAGTTAACATATAATAATACTACGCGTTTAATTATTGTAAAAACAACAGTTCAGAGTAAATTTCGTGTTAATCAAAACTAATTCGTATTAAAATTAAATAAAAAAAAAATAATTAAATGAAAATTAAGTAAAAAAAAAAAAAACACCTTTGAACCATTCACAACACCAATTGTGAGATTAATCATTTTTAAAAATTATATTTTATCACAGAAGAATCAGGATTCTCTTACAATTTAACATAGAAAATATACATAAAAAAAAAAACATGTTCCTTTAATAAAAATTAAATGGCAAAAGAGTTTTAATAAAACGAAATAAAAACCAATCGCCAAATTGATTTGAGTAATTGCTAAAATAATTAAAAACAAAATTATGAGATAAATTGACTAAATAGAACCGAACCACCGCTAGAGTATCAATAATTGGAAAAAACCGAAATTAAGAATGATTTTTTTTTTTTTCTTGAGAATTTTCACATTACCACATTGACTGGAGATTAACCGTTCAACGTTCTCGTTCAATCCCAGTTGAATTGTAGTTGGATCATTCTTTGTACAAAGAACAAATGTATTATCCTTTTGTGATATAACAATATCATCGCTTTCCAATAAACCAGTTGTACTTATACTGTATTTCGGTTGTGCCTTATTATCTGAAACGAAAACAAATAAAAAATCGATTAGATTTAAACATAATTGGTCAACCATCTTATGTACTACTAAAAAGCGCTAATTTTTCCACTAATTTTTTGTTTTTTTTTTTTTTGATAATTTCTTTTTTATCCAGTTGTGTATATAATAATAGAAGGATCCAAAATTATAATCCAAAAATAATATAAAATTATAGGTACAGATTAAACGAAGGAGATGGTAACATATCTAAAATCTAATAAATATTATCTAAACACCGGTATGCTTTTAACATAAGTTTTTGGCATTAAATACATAACAATAGCATCGAACAGACACTTGTTTAACATTCATTAATTATTGTTATTCATATTCAATATTATTTATTCAATAGTAATTAACCCTTTTGGTAATAGTCATTTCTTTTAAAAGTGTTCTTTTAATTATTCCATAATTTTTGTATTACTTAAAACAATGTATGTTGTTCTAAATGAATTTTCTGTTATTTGACGTTAACCAATGATGATAACTATCAGTCCAATCTAAAATGATAAACAAAAAAGAATACAATTAGATTCGATATGAATATTAGTTTAAAGTACTTGCCCGTTGGTTTCTTGACAAACACTGAAAATCAATATTGAATTAAAATTACTAATGATTTTCAATTAAATAGTATTATCAATTATTATTAATTTAAATTTCATCACTTAGATATTAATTCTATCAATTTATAACACTGTATGACAAAGAACGGCATATTTTCCTCTAACTTGTAATTTTAATTTACATTTCAAAATAGATAAAAACGAAAATAGAAAATAATAATAATAATTAAATAAAAGACCATACCCGCAATGGCACAACAACCTTAACAATACTTTAATAAGACTCTGAACTGGCAATTCCTCTACCGTTACTTAGTAGTGCCACCATTTGAATGACGATTCGCAATATGTTTAGTCAATTGATTGTTACGCTTGAAACGCAATTTACAAAAGGTACATGGAAACTGTGGCTCTTGACCACACTCAAGCCGTAAATGCCTTCGCATATTTTTACTTAATGAATAATCTTTGCCACATCGTGGACATGGATGTCGTTGAGTTGGCACTGCTTTCGGCAACATATGTGATGGCCGTCGTCTTGTTTTACTATCACTAGCTGTTGCAATTGCATTTATTGCTGGTTCTGCATTAAACTGTTGGCACATAATTTTAATACCACCAAGTTTAACAGTACTGCCATCTAATCCAAAACTTTCATCAGATACCAGAGTCTGATCATCGGATATATTTTCACAAAACACAATTTTCCCATCATTCTGTTGTATTAGTTGTACATTATGAACCGTGGTCAGTTCACAGCCAACAATCTTTGGTAATGTTTCAGCAGTGAGCTGTCCATCATTCAAGTACTCCTCACCAGTTCCAATACAAATTTCTGAAATGATACAATCAAAGGTACAATTATTTATCTGTCACACTTAATGACATACACTGTAAGTAGACGTGTTACTTTTTCTTTTTTATTTAATATGTTTGTTTTGTAAAAAATTTATGTTCTTTAATAGCATTTTTGAGTATCGGCGTTGTAAATGATTTTGGCCCATTAATAAAAGGAGCTACAAAAGCCTAGAAACACTAAATCTCTATTATAGGATACATAAAAAACACCATTCAAATTTATTTTTAAAATTCTTTCTCATCATTTTAAGACAATTTTTCGAATTGAATTTTCTTTTATTCCGTTTTCTTAAACTTCAAATTTAAATGAAAAGAAAATTAAATCTACTAATTAAGTTCATAAGGACATGAAACAAAAAAAAAACTAATTTTAGAGTAAAATCAATATTAAAAATCAAGCGATCTTTTTGTTAATAAAAATTGATGATTTCATCTGAAAATGAAAAAGAAATATAAATCTTAGGTGAGAAAAGAATCGTCTACGATCAACAAGAAAAGCATTACTATTTACCTAGAGATGATTTCTATTATGGAATGGATTCACGGATGCTCTTCTTTAAAGTGATCGAGTAATGATTGTTTGTAAATACAACTGAATCCGCACATATGACATTTGAATAGTGGCTGTTTAGCATGTCCTCGATCAGCACGTCCATATCGTCGATAGGTCACTACTTCTGATTTGGGTTGTGATACTGGTGGTGATGGTGCTGTATCCTCTTCAATCAATTCAACCAAAGTTATTGATTCCGTTTCAGTACCATTACCGCTTTGTGTTGTATCATCGACATCACTGATTTCAACTGGATCCACAATAACACTCTCATAAACTAAAACTAGCAAACACATAAAGAAAGATAAAATTACAATGCCAATTAACATCTTACAGTACTGTATTACATGTTGTTTGGTATTTTTCATTTAAATTAAAAATATTCAAATTCTTTAATTTGATGGTTCTTAAATACCCGTTATAACTACAAATAATTATTCTGTGATCGGTAGTAATTTTACTATACCGATTAATTCTAATGGCAAAAGATTTCGATGCAATAAACAAGACAAATTATTTAAAATCGATTACACTAAAACAATGTATACAATTAATTTTTATACGATCTTATACTATAATAGAAATGCCTTGTAATTATAATTTAATTATTCAAAATAAATTTATAGAATTTAATTCAAGGAGCTTAAGATAGTATCAAAGGAATAAAGCGTTGAGACTCAGCAGTAAAACAAACCTAGAAATAATGAGATTTTAGTCGTTAAAAATAGTTTTTATCTCGCATTAGATTTTCTTGAGCCAACCTTTACTTAACAATTATGGAAGAAATACATTTCTAACAATATTTTGGTTTTTCTTGAAATGAAACAGCATCATTATTATTATAAAAAATATATAAGAAAATATATCTTTTTTCGTTTATTGAATCCTTAATACGTTTAATAATGTGGAATACTCTTTTAATTCAAAAGTTTTTTTTTTTTTTTTTTTAAATTCTATTCAAAAATATCTGTTGATTTATCCATTATCAAATATGCAAATCTCATGCTTCATTATCATCATCATACACATTATAATGAACAGATTTCAAATTCTTTTCCGTCACAAGTTATCAACTATCAATTAATTCAGTATTTTCTCTTTTAAATTGTACAAAAATATCAATAATATCATTGTTCGTTAAAGCACTTACATAGGAATGTAATTACAGTATTACTTTTTCATATCAATTTTTCTTTTGTTATCGATTTGTTATTTTATCATTAATTTTAAAAGGAAAGAAAAACTATCAATTAAATAAAATCAGAAATCTAAAACTCTGATATTTGGAATACAAATATTAAGTACAATTACCCAATTGAGTTAAATGCCTTTTTATACTTTCATTTCTCATTTACCGTTCTAACATATATAAAAGAAAACTAATTTTAAAATTATGATATTCATTGTTATGAATTTGTTAAAAAACAAAAAATATTTAAACTTCAAGACTGGAAAAAGTTAAGTACTATAAAAAAAATTTAAATTAAAAAAAAAAAATCAATTAGTTTTGGTTTTCTATAAAAAGAAAATAAAATATGATTAATCTTAAACACTAAACTGACAACGATTGTGTCGAGATCCTTAAATTCGAAGGGCTCATAAGCCTCATTTAAATTATCATTTTGTTATGCGTTTCCCTTCTCATTACTACACAAATACATTCTTAAGATTTATATTTGGATTTGGCTTCAGTTTCAGATTATCCAGTTAATAATAATCTCTCTTTTGTGATTGATGGATTTGGTATTCGAAATTGTAAGCTTCTTCTTTATCTTTTCTTTAATTCAATTTAGACTCGTTTCTATCTCTTCACTTGTGCTTAACGATTAAGTAGTAATAGTAATACGTATCTGTGTAATCAAACTGATAACTAAGTAAAATGAGTAAAATTCTGATTTTTAAATTAAATCATATTCACTTAAATAGTAAAATTGGTTCGTCATGTAAAATCTATACATAAAAATCATCAATTAATTTCTTTAGTTCTCTAATGAACTGGTAGCGTCATTTGCTAACGTATCCTGATTCTGTTGGCCAATTATAAACAATTGGCCCATTTGGTATTCAATTATTAATTACATTGGTCGCGATAGAACCTCCTTGAGAATGGCCTCAGGGCTCTCTTGCATTGCAATTCGTTTTTGAATCTCCTGCAGATATGACATTGATGCCTCAAAGTTTTCATTCTTCATCATGATCGCTTGTACCTGTAGTTTATTTATATTATCCAAGAAACTAGTCATATTATCCGGTGTCGATGGTATACTAGAGCTGGATGGACGTCCGTTTGATTGGCGTGGTGTGCCTCGATTTGGTGTCGGTTTAATATCCATTGGTAAATGTGCATGTTTTGAATTATGATGTCTCACTAAATGATACTTTCTACGGAATTTCGATGGACACAATTCACATGGAAACCGTGGCGGAATTCCAATGCATTCATCTCTCATGTGTCTATGCAAGTGTCTTTTTCTCAAATAACTCTTATTACATGTTTGACATTTGTAACGTTCACCTGATTCACCACCTGTTGGTGTATATTCATTCTTAATCGATACATCCACTGATGAGTCCAAATAGATTGTTGGTGTGCAAGTTAAATTCTCTTTTAGGTTTCAATGGTGGATTGTAATTTTTTGTTTTTTATTTTTTTTTTTTTTGAATACCATTTATACATAATTGCATGGTCCAGAGATTCGAGTTTATGTATAAATAAAAATATGGAAATAAAAATGAAATTGAATTAACATAAAATTAATATTCCTACAGAATAAATAATGTTTTCATTGATTTTACTTAGTTATACGCGCAAAAAAAACACAATTTTGTCTCAAATTAAATAAAACAATCAAAAAAATAGAGGATTACTAACAAAAATAAAATAACACATTTTCTCTAATAATTTAAGAGTCTAATAACTTAACAATGACAAAATATCAATGTATTTCTGTATCTCTTTTTTTATGTACTAATTTGGTATAATAAAACTCAAATCTAATCGCAACTGAATACAATAAATAATAATTAATTAACTACAACGGCAAATGAGATGGAAATAATATTTTTTTTAAAAACTTCGTGCACAACTTAATGCAATTCGCAAATAAATTCTCCTACTGGATCAAATAAAATCAATAATAAATAATTTTTAATAACTAAACGCGTTCTTCAATTTGGCAACTCAACTAATAAAATTACTAACTAATTTTGTAGTGATTGTATCTCTAATGTCTAACAGGATCTTATTATGGATAAGGATAGAAGGATATTCCATGGTATATTCAATATTCTCAATTATTTGTACGTTTGTTCTGCTACTGCTTTGAGTTTCATCAACAAATTAAAATATGTACCGTTACCGATCACAGGACAACTCAAATTAAGACAACTCGTTTAACTCAATGACATCGGTACAACTCAAAACAGTAATACCACTCCCTGTCTCACCAACCAAATGGAATTGAATTCAAATATAATTTTATTAAAAAGAAAACACATAAATATCATTTTGTTATTTTGTAATAACTTTTCATCTTTATTTAATCATATTCGGTTTATTCTTCTTTCTGTTATAAACTTTTGATTTCTTATATTTTAGCGATGGCAAGAACACGGTGCATGAATTGGCTAACACGAAATCATTGAATGACTTGCTAACCAGTTGCAATATGTGACAAATAGCTGGCGCTGAACATCAAGCGTCTACAGCTTCATTTCAAACAAACATCAAGAACCGGTCTGGGCGAAATTTCAGTTTAGTACAACTACCACAATATGCCACAGAGCGCTCGCAACGAAATCAACTCAAATTACCTGAGACACAGCAAAGACACTTTACATTTTCAGCCAAGTTCAAATTCGTGTTAAACAATTGAATGCACTGTACTCTTACTCATCCCATTCCATTTGAAATTATCTATGTGCTAAAAGCGATGCTCATTTTTTTTTTTTGGCTGAAAGTTAATATTTATTTAATTAAGGCATTACATCCTCAATGATAAAATTAAATTTAAAATAACAATAATAATATCTAAACATAATATTGCACACCTCTAAGCCGATACTGCTTAGAAATGTAATACCTACCTATCTAACCGACAAAACACAATACACTTTTTTAATCGGTATTACCTTTTTTTCTTAAACAACAAAAAACATGATGATCTCTCGTCGATGTTGCTCCCACGAGGCTAACCACAGTCATAAAGACGAATCAAGTGCAATTACCTCACTGCAAACCAATACGGTTTACAGCTACATTTTTTTCATTAATTTTCGTTATACAAACCGTTTTATTTGCACTGATCCTCTTCAACTGTAAGTCAGAAGTTTGATGACACCCAGATGACTAAATCGCAATGTGATCTACTGATCACTTGCAATAATATTCACGCGAATTTTTACTCCAAATACTATTGCTTCACAATATCACTGAAGCATTTTCACTATTTATACACTTTATCACAACAATCACTTGAATTTTTTTTTAATCTTACGACTAAATATTATCAATTTTATTGTCATTTTTAACCAAATTGACTTTAATGACAAAATTTTAATGTGAATATGTTCAAAAATTCCATATGGTTAATTGTAAAATACATTACGGATGCGACTATCTCAAAGGGATGAGAATAATCACAATGAAATTAAAAATAAAATTGAACATTGTTTTGTTACCGGTCAGGGACCATTTCAATGTCCATAAAAATTAAAAAGGAAATGTGATCTTAAAACTTATTCTCCTAATATATTATCCTAAGCAATATAAATGCGTTATGACGACCATCATAACAGCAACTAAAGGAATTTCTTTTCATTTTAAATAAATTATAAATAAAATAAATATGATGATAATGGGAGGAAAACATGCACAACATATAATTAATATTCATAAAAATAATAGTAATTTTAGATATAAATAAATGCTACTTAGTATTTTTTGTTTTGTTTTCTTTTTGTCTGATTGTCAAGAGTTATGTGAGATAAAAAAAAAAACAAAACGTTATTAACAAGGAATAGCAATATGAACTACTACAATAAAAGTGTGTGTTGTGTTTCTCTTTTAAATTCAGGATATTTAAATAATTGAACAATAGAAATTGTGTTTTGTTCAATTCATAATAAAATAGTGTTTATAAACTGAAAAATTCAAGATATTAACAGACAAATCATTATAAAATGAACGTTCGAATCCTTCACATTACAAGGAACTGTAATAAGAATTCGTTTCATTTTTTTTTTATTCTTGAAATTCTGTTCGCAGATATGAAAATTATAAACAAAAGGTTTTAATATGATTTAGTAGCAAGGGTTATGGCAGGTGTATTGTAAAATATGGATGTTTATATGGAATGAAATTACTAATAGAAATTAGAGCAATTCAAGTAATTCAAAAAAAAATTATTATTTCTAATTACTAAGGAAAATCGATAAGGATACTCAAAATTCGTGGTGTTGTGAACAAAAAACAAAATTAAAATATTAAAACATTGTATATTGATGATAAATAATTAGAAATTTCAATGCAATAAACTCGAAAAAATACATTAAGAATTGAATCACTTCATATTATCATAAAATATTCACAATTTAGTGTCAACTAAACCAGAAACACTAAACTGCTATTAAAACTGCATAGAAATGATTCTCATTAAAATCTTTCGCTCTTTCTCTCAATTAAAAATAAAAATAAAAAAAAAAAAAAAAAAACTACTTGAACCATATAAATCCACATTAGATTGGAGTCAAGCCAAGTACTTCTCTTTCTCCATTAGCAAACTAATGTTCATCGAAACTTTTTATATAAAATTGTGAATATGCAACAAACATATAAATGTAATTTAATTTGTTTTTGTTCATGTTTATTTCCAATATGCGTAAAATATGTAAAACAAAAACAAAAAAATTAATTTCATAAAGACGTGATCTTCTATACACTTCTGTTTCAATTCAATGGAAATAAAAATAAACAGAAAACATTGATCTTATTACTGGGCTCGTAAAAGTTTACATGAATAAAATTTCAATAAAACAACATCAAAATAAAATGCATAAGAACTCCTCTTAGAGCCGAAGACAACGACGACCAACATACAGTTGAGAAAAGACCAATGGATAGAATGAGTTCACTGTCTTCAAAATATTTTTGCATATTATTATTTTGTTTTTTGTTCAACGAAAAATTACAAAAAAAAAATAAAAGAAAAGAGAGACAAACAGACACACACACTCACACATACAACATCTTAAAGATTTTTCAAATGTTTGATTAATTAATGTTTCGTATCAAATATATGTATAAAGTAATTAATATCATAAATGGTTTTTTAAACTTTGTCTACAGATACATATAAAATATTAAAGAAATACAAAATAAAACAATCACCAAAACAACATACTAAAATAATTCATTCAAATATAATGTAATAAAGACAAATCTACCAAAAAAAAAAATAATCATAGTGTGTATTCAAGTGATTCATAATGCCAAAGGATTAGATAAATATGAGTATTGATAAGAATGTCAAGGTCTCTTCTTATATTCCATTATGACAATTTCGATTTTCTTCGAAATCAGATAGATTTAACAAATTTCCAAATATTTCAAGTAGTCGTGCGGCCGCCACTACGCGCTTTTCTGCATATAAAATCATATCATAAATTGACGCACCAAATGATGTATGTAACCATAAAATACAACCCTCTTAAAACCCAATAATTATTTCATGAATTGTTTATATCTAATCACAAAACAATTGTCATATACCATTACCTAGACCAACAAATAAAAATGCGCAACTTATGTTAGACATCTCAAAATCATGTCTTATTAACCACTTCAGGGACGAATTGTTTAAAGTACAAAACATTAATTTCATTAATTCTTTGATTCAATTTATTGTATTGAAAACAATTCAATCAATAACAAGAAATAACAGAAATAGTGATTATTCATAAAAAAAATTATGTCCCCATATGTGACTATTTAGCGTAGAGTTCATCTATGAATGAAAAGATCCCATACACTCAGGACATACGGGTTCTTTACATTTCTCACATATATAGCGAGTTCGCCTCGCACAATTTCTATCATGACATCGTGGAGGATTTTTACGCTCCATTTTTAAAGGATAATGTCCTACATTGTCTAGTCTAATTTCAGGAAGAACTTTGTTCCCGCTTTTGGACTTTTTATATGGTTTAAAAATTGCACAGGGTCTACCTCGTGTTTTGTAAAGTTCACCTACATCCATTAGTGCGTTCGATAGAGAAGCATTGCATTGAAGAAGAGGCATCTTATTTTCTTTACGGTAGTTGAAAAGAATCCATCAATTAATAATTGAAACATTGAGAAATTGAAATGCAATTCTGTGATAAAACCTTTTGCTTTCAAAAGAATTTACGCACAAAAAGTTATCGTTGTATTATTTTCCCAAACGTACACATATGTGACAATGTCTCAAAATATCAATTGACGCACCAAATGGTGTAACCGTAAAAAACAACCCTCTGCGATCTGAAAACAACCATAATTTGTTTATATCTAATCGCAATACAATCGTCACATACCATTACCTAGACCAACAAATCATAATGTCTAACTTATGCTAGACATCTTTCAACCATGGCTCTATCTATTAAAATCATACAGAATCCATTCAAATATATCTCAAAAATTGAACAAGAGCAAGACAATGATATTCAATGTGACATAGGTATGTATCATGTTAACCAAATAAATTGATGGTCAAGGTGCCTTTGCCTTGTATACTCAAGAAAACCCAAAAAAAAAAAAATTAAGAAATAAAACTCACAATAATCATGTTAATCATACATAAATTTTTTAGATTGAATCATATTCATTAGCGAACAGAATATAATTCACCAACATCGCAAAAAAAACTAGAATATACCAATTCAATGGTTTTGTTATTTAAAAATATATTACACATAAGAAACCGATTTATGTTGTTCTGAAAAGCTACATTGAATTGGTTTTTTACATTTTGATTTTCTTGTCCATAAAACAAAAATCAACTGAAAATCATTTAAAAACCACCTACCACTTCTGCCGTCATTAATTTTTGTTCTCAAACAGACTTAAAGTCAATGTGGCATTAATTTTATGTGGTAATTTTTCATTTTCTCTTAAATATTCATCGCCTTTATATAAAATTCACCTCAATTTACCGGCCATACAAGACAACTACAATCAAAGACCGAAGTGATTCGTGAACGTTTTCACAAAATTTTGCCATCTTCAAATTATACAAAGAATTCTATACATAATCAGATATTTTATTTGTTGGTATTTGCATTCATATGTAAACATTACACGAAGAGACATTGACCAGTTCTACTAAACAGGCCAAAGAATATATGACTGTTTCTTTATTTTATAAACCAATCGAACAACACCCACGTAATTTAATTCATTAACCAAAATCACAACAGGTATGATACTCATTTCACCAATGTATGTAACATCATTTTATTATTTTTTTTTGTTTGTTTTCTTCACGTGCAAATAAAATATAACGGATCCATAAGATTAATTACACAGATAATGTGTATATTATGGTATGTAGATTATAAAACATTAACTTAAAAATCCGTAGATCAATTTTTAATGAACTGAATACAATTCACATTGTCAAATTGTAACTTTAAATATGCAAACATTCCATTAAATGAATTGTATTTTCATTTAACAAAACGACATAGGTTTTGTTCGTTTTATTTGTTCATATTTTAACAGTTCTCTTGATGTTACATTCGGAGGGAAAAACAAAACTATATAAATGATAAATTCAATTGCTTCAAACAAGACTATTATTTAAATAATTTTGTGCCTTGCACAGGATATGCAACAAATCAATTCAGATATTAAAACAAAAAACTATTAATATTTTGGTTACAAACAACATCAAACCGCATTACAAAATAAAATTGTACTACGTAATGCCAAATTAATATTTTAACAAAACTTTCATCATACTACTAACAATTTAATCTTTTGTTTCGTATGTTTTTTTTTCTAAACAAGTTTGTATTCAATAACACTTGATCGGCGAATTTGAAAAAAAATAAAAAAAAAATCGTTATTTTATCAGTCTAACAATATGCAATTAAATATTCGAAGATTAATAATACACCGTTAATTTAATCGCATTTCCAAGGAAATTTATCTCAATTCACATGAAATTAATAAATATCAGTAAATTTATTAAATTTTTTCCAATACAACATGTGCTCATCTAATTCATATTCAATTATCCGTTGCTTGTAATCTCTCAATAAGATTTGTAACAATTTCATATATCAACGCCGATTAAAATAAAAAAAATGTATCACACCTCAGTAATACATTAAATAGCTCATAATTTAACTTCAATCATAATTACATAGACTTATTGAATTCAACATTCCAATTTAAAATTTTTCGTTTCACCCATCATCGGTCGTTCAAGTTTAAGTTTCCAGACAATTAGATTTCCATATTAGTAAAGAACTACCTGGCTGACTGGGTTGCAACTCAATAAATAAAATAACAAAACAAAAACTTAGACAATGATTGAACGCGCGCGATAAAGACAGCAAAAAAAAAAAAAAAAAAGAAAACAACTGGCTTGCAGCACATGAATAAAAAAAAAAACGTCGAGTCATAATAACAAATATGCATAAAGCATTTTTTTTTTATGAATATTAAATTTTACGAACCAATCGTCAACCCATTTTGCAAAAATACATAAACAGTATGCCAATAATAACATTCAACACCATCAGTTAAACATGAGTCTCATAACCAACCGAACTAGTAGTTGCCACTGTCAGACTATGTAATTTTAAATATCAATTATTATAAATAAATAAAAAAATATCACATCAAGAATTAGCATAGAATACGTAAACTACCAAAAGAAGTATACATTGAATCTTACAATTGAATCAGTATGACCCTCTCTGTAACAAATACATCGCATAGTTATATTCAATTTATGTAAACGATTAGCACTTTTGAATCAAAATTATATGAACAACATGAAGAATGTCACTGGCTCTACCTGGACGATATAAAACATTTCTATAATTCTGGAGCTATACATTAATTTTTATTCATATGGTTCATGTCATTCTCTTGATTTGGTCTCGAGAAGAACAAAGAACATTCAATTATTCAATTATGCTTGTCGACTCTCAAAATGTTTTAATTTGCGTATAATCATTCTAAACAGACCAGACAGTTGAAAATTATTTTTTTTCTTTACAATAAACGCAATGGTATATCTTATACATATTCTCAAATACACAGGTGAGAATGCATGATGTTATAGTAGTAACTCCAACAACTACAAAACTGTGTCTACTTGAGTTTGTCAGTGCGCCACAACCAATATGATTAATTCGCATGTTATGATGATCTTTTTGCGCATCTTATTTTGTTTTTTATCACTTAAATAATCCCCAATAACGCCAGTATTATTTTGTTTCTCTTAACACTAGTAGTTTTATATATAAAATTTGAAATGAGTCAAATTTGCTGAGTCCGTAAATCTAGTGTTAAATCACATCATACATTACATACTTATGCTGCTAGAATACAACAATTTTTATTTTATTCCATCCATTTACATATTATATTCTTCTATAAATATGTAAATTTTCCCTTTAGTGAGTAATTCAATTTTTATTTTAAAACTTTACTGTCCTCACAACTAGCCACCACACATTATAGTCAGGGAGTATTATTATTTACATACAAATTAATTTGTTAGAATTGCGCGAATTCATTTGACGGTCACTCCATAACTTGGTGCAATCAATTTTATTATATTCAATAATGACAAATAAATGCGCGCGTACAACACCTCTATGCGCTAATAATATACGACTAATATGTTTTAGTTGTCTTTACTGTACAAGTTATTGTACTGTGTTGTATATCAACCGTATCACTACATATTTTTATTTCGAATCCAATGGCAATATGAAATATCACAGCAATGCAAATATTAACAATATTGAATAAAGGCAACGGCATTTTAATTTATCATTGCATTTTATGATAATCGACAGGAAAATTGTCATGTTTTATCTCGTAATTGTAAATTGTGTGAAGAGCATAATTTTGTATTTGTACACCCCGCGACATTGTCCGAGATTTTCAGATGAAAATTTTAAGTCTCAGTTGATGATCTCTCTGCGTTCAAAAATATCATCGATAATTAGTTTGTATGTTTTGTTGATTTTGTCATTTCAATTACAATATTCATAAGATGCTAAATTATTTAAAATTTCATGTATACACACATAAGCATATTACATTGACTATTTTCCTGGTGATTTATATAAATGCCGTACCCATAGCCCATAAAAGAATATTGAACCCTTACCTTGAGCGTCTCGGTTCTGGGCTCCGGTATCCTGAGAAGAGAGATAGACATCATCCTGTGCACGGTCAATTTGCCATTGAGAGTAGCCTAAAATTCAATCATTATCATCGATTAATACTCAACAATTCATCAAATACCAAATAAATGTAAACTGACCTTGACTAGAGCCTTCACCACCGTGACTAGGTCCTGGTTGATCCAAATCATCAAGCATTTCTTCTTCATCCAAAGTCAAGTCTTCAACTGGTTCATCATTTCCATCATCATATTCATGTTTTGGTTCAATTACCGAGTGTTTACCTTTACCGTTCATGTCATCTGCCTGTTCAGAGTCCATATCATTTTGGTCATCACCATCATGATGATCAGCTGCATCATGTTTTGGATCATGGATATCAGTCTTTTTGGTAACATTCAATGTATTAGCGGCAGCGCCGGCAGCTGATGATGTTGATGTGGGAACGGAGGTAACTGCGGTTAATTGTTGACCAGCTGGTGTACTCGTCGTTAATGGATGGGGCACAGAATGAGATGAGGAATTGGAGTGATCGTGATTATCTATAAATAAGACATTACAATTAAATTCAAATTTTCAATTACATCATTAAATTAAATCATTGATCATCACACTTACCGTTCACACTGTTGGCATCTGTTATACTACGACGACGAATTCTCTTGCGTTTACGTGCTGTTGGACTAGTAGAACCTTCTCGTGATCCAGCCATATCAGACTCTGGGACTGAATGTTTTGCTGACCGTTTATGTTCAATGGTAAAACCTTTAGCATTAGATGCTGTATTTGGTTTTTGTTGCATTTGATGTGCACTTTGTGTATTACTTGCACCACCACTACGGCTATCGGAGAGTCCCTTGATCTGAAGTGATTCAGCTGCTTTAAGTAAAGCAGCCAATTGATCTTGAGATATATTTACTTCCCCCCGATACATATAATCCATCATGGCGCGTAATTCTTGAAATTTGACATCTTTCAAGATGAATATTGGATGTTTATCATATTGTTGGGAGAGTAAAGTCTGTGTATTGACATCAATAAAATTTTTACAATGTACCGGAAAATAAAATAGAAAAAAAAAATAATTTATTATTAGTATTAATGATTATAACTTATAAATCATAAAAAAAAAAATTTCATCGCAATTGCAATTCTATCATTTACCATAATGTAAATACCTTATTTTATTTCAAAACAAAAGTGTGTTGTTGAAGGATGTGAATAGTAAAATATTGTTAAGAGCATACAAACATTAAGAATGTCGGTTTCAGCTTAAATAATTTTTACATTTATCTTTATATTATCATGATTAAAAAAATATTATAGATATTATATTGAGTCTATTTGTGGAAAATACACGATAATATGATTGAGCACAATCAGCAACACTGACTTAACCATCGAATATTATATAAACAATTTATTCGCATATACAATAGGATGATGTAGCTTTTACTGTTGCAACAATCGAATTAAATTACTTTATTATAAGATAAAAAAATAATTGTTATTTAAAAAAAAAAAAGAAAGAAAATAACTATTAGTGTGTATTCATTTAACATTCTTGTCACACACAATAATATGAGGAGATTATTAGATAACAACAATCCGTAATCAAATATTTTCATTTAAATTACATGACTTTTTATTACACAAAAAGGAGAATATAATTTAAGAACTTTTTTCATTGGGCATCTGGTATAAAGTCTTATACCAAAATTCAAATGGAAAAACTTATATTATACACCTTATTACTTTTGATCCGATTCAACACTAGTAATATTATGGAACGTGAAAGTAAACGAATGAAAAATGTGTTTTGAAATAAAATTAAATTGTTATGAAAGTGTACAAGTATAAAAAAAATGATATTAACAGCAACTAAATAATAAATACATACCGCAAAATATGGACTACAAGCGGATAATACAACTTTATGTGCTTTCAAAAATTTCCCTTCCGCTGCCAATGTGCAGTCAACAAGTGTCCCATTTTCCAAAAGTGTGTCGAACACACTGATGAGCGTGCTTTGATGATTGTTCCATCGTAGACAGAACTGCTGGTCATCATCCATGTTGGCACGATGAATTTTATGGACGGTTCCGTCACTTCTTATACAGATTTGATTTTAATTTAATTTCAACAAAAACTCCCCACTATCCAAAAAATTTATTTATTTTGGTATCTGTATCAGTTCCAACTTCTATTTTCTCCTCAATGTTCTTTCTACTCCAACAGATGAATCAATTCTTTAGTGTGATCGCCTTATATAATTTTACCTTTCCTGTAATCAATGAAAAGAAAAAAAAAAAAACAAGTTAGTTAAATGTTTTTAAATAAACCAATAACATTTTTTTAAAATCATTTGGCTTAAAATCACGGATTTAATGAAAAGAAGTGCAAATAAAAAAAAAACTCTGATAATTAATAATCAACATAATCCACAGTCGTTCAACAGTTTTCCCAATTTATACAAAAAAAAAAAACCAAAACTTAACGAACAAAACAGAAGATTAAATAACTAAACACCCGTTGTAGTCTTATGCATTCATTTGGAATTGACCAATATATTCATTACCATCCACCATATGAAATAAATTGGAGGTGAATGTTGAGGCCGCGCACTGTACATGAAAAATAAACCAAATTTTCCTCTTTCTCTCTGTTCATCAACCAAAAAAAAAAATTAAATATACAAAAAACCACTGACATTCAGAGTGTATGTTTGGTAATCGCATTACTTTATTTTTTATCATCGCTAAAACCAAATAAATTCATATTAAACGTTGCATGGCATGTTCCACATAATAAATTCCATTCAAGTATGTTGTTTTCAATTGGAGACTCAACAGTCCAACGTCGTTATTGTCGTTAGTCTTACTAAATGTTTTCTATTATCCACCTTTTTATTTCGGGTACCCAATCCAAAACTGAAGTGATTTTAATTGCTATGGTCCCCCCGAAACAACAAAAAAAATTAAACTAATAACATAACGACATAAAGAAACACAACCGAAAAGCACACAGAATTATACCCGAAATATTGAAGGTCAAGTTTATATGTCAGAGGTATGGTGCATCAATATAGACATGCATATTTTTATGTTGGTGGCTTTTTTTTTTTGTTTGTTCTGTGCCAACCAAAAAAGGCACGGTATATATATTTTATATAAATGCGTTTTTATAACTGCATATTCCATATGTGTTTCTCTTTCTATCTCATTATATATAATATACTTATTAAAGGCGCCATACACAACCAAATAATTTTATTATAATTTTTTTATTTCATTTTGGAAGTAAAAATCCACCTAATATTCATTGTGATTGAATCACTGCCAAAAGCATAGAACATTTTCATTCAATTCCGACTTGATTCTGAGTGGTTTTCTCACTGTCATTCAATTATTGCTATTTGAAAAAAACGCATCATATCTTAATGTTTCTATATGTCTGTATTTAAAGAACACTTTAAGACAACAATATCATCATTACAATTAACCATGAAATTTAAATAACTTTTAATATGTACGATTACATCTAATTCAGTTTTACAATAATAAAAATTAAAACATAAAATATGAAAAAAAAACGTGCATGTGACCGCCTTTTATTCATCACAAATCTACCTGTTCATAATTTTAGTTATTTTTGTTTTTATTTTTCATTCGTGTTGAACAGCATATTCATTACATCATTATAATCATAAACCTACATTATGATTTAAATATCATTGAACGATCGCGCTCAATTGTACAACCAACAGGGTTAACGATGGTAATTAGCAATCCACACATATTTTTTTTTTTTTTTTTTTTTTAATTTTTAATGTGGCTCATACTTTAAAATAACAAAACAACTACATAATTTTCATAAAAAATCAACCATTGATATATTTTTCTATGGAAAATTTTTCAATAAATCACTCCCTTCTGTTTAATTCAATGGAATCATCACTGTAATGTTTAATCATTTTGGAATAACATAAAATATAATTTACTGTATCAAGTATTTATCAAGTCTGATTTTCCACTCTCAAAGTTTTAATTACCCCTGGTACATAATATTCATTTTCAGATTATTAAAATCAACTATACACCGTTGATTTGTTTAAAAATATATATGAAACACATCATATATCATAAATATTCTCTCTCACATAAACTGATTCCTACTAGAGTTACTGTACTGTACTCATAATATAAATAAAACTACATAAAATTCAAGGTAAAATTATATTTCACACCTTGCATGTTTTATTAATCAACAATAATTCCCATTGATACTGATGATTATTGTTCACACTTTGCAAATTTTTATTTTTTTTTTTTTTTTCAAGTTATTTTGATCGTTTTTCATTGGATACAACAACGTTTTTCTTATTCATCCTCTTCACATCTCTCAGTGATTTAAAGATAAATATTTTTTATGTAAATTATCAATTCAATGGCATGTTCATCGAAACAATTTTCCATTTGTCACGAAGATTATACAAGCTGCATTTTCTATTCGCATCATACAATTTTTATACAAAAATAAAGAATAAATTAATTGGCTTTATCCAAAAGAAAATTCAATTGTCTGTGTATTTTCAAAAAAAAAAAAAAAGGACGCCGACCAATTTCTACCGCGTCAACGGATATAACGTAAATCGAGTTCATTTTTCTATTCCATTGTACCACAATATAACTGATAATACATTTTTATCATTTGATCGACAGAGTATCGAATAGCAGACACACACAAAACAGGATTTGCTCCCAAACAAACGGCATGTTTCATTCCCCCAAAGTTTTATTCGAACCCTAAATACAAATTCACCATTTTCTCTGAATCGTGTTCTGTATGTTCCTCAATTTCTTTCGTCCCTCATTTTTATAGAAATTCAACACTAAACAAAACATTTCCTCTCTCTTTGCCGCGTTCCACATTACAAACTGTTATTTGTCTTTAGTAGAGAGCCACTCGCCGTATAACCGGTGGATATAAACCGATACACAATATTTTATTGAAAAGCGGGAGAAAACCATGACGCACTGTATTTCTTTGAATCAACCAAATAAGGTTTCCCTTAAAATCCAACACAAACCCCGAAAACAGAACTTTTAACAGTTGACGGGAGATCGCAACATTTTTATCAATGGGGCGATTATGATTTACCATTAACGGGAGGAGGATATCTAATTATGTATTACATAAGAATCGACTAGAAATAAAACACAGCAGCAACATAAGGCACTGTTAGACACAAATAAAATATCTTTGTCATCGGATTTTCCCTAATAATAAAAACGGGGCCCTTTCTAACAATCTCTCGTCAATCGGTACTCAGTGTTCTACCCTTCATTTTTATTTCGATTGCAACACATCGTTAACTGGCCCCATTACAAGAATAAAAATGTAACAATCAACCGGCAAGGCAACCATTTCCAATAAAACCAAATTTAAATTTAAATGGTAGTTACTATTGAACTATACAACTAAATCTTCTGAGTGCAATAGCTTTTCACTCTCCCCCATAATAAAATTGATGTTGTTTTTTATCCTTTTTGTATCATAATCACGTTGCATTCTGTATTCAATTTGCAACGTCCATAAATACAATTGAATAATTTCCAATTTATACCAAATGCATTATCATTTTAGTGATGTTTAACCATTATACTTTTGCTATTTCTATGTGCGAATTTGTCTTTAATAGCCACGGGACGAAGTCAAATAGAAAACCCCAAATCATAAAAAATTAATAAAAAAAAAAAAAACTTTTCATTATGATTTTTATGCACGTACCTAAACCACGAAATATGCGCATATCAAACAATGTTCAATTCATATTATGGCTCTTTTATATTCAAACATATACAATTTGTATTCAACAAAATAATACGAATAACATTAAATATACATCGAATATTAAAAACTTTTTGGGGTTACTCATATCACTTTAGATTCTGGTTCAACGTTTTCCAGCCAGTCTCCCATAAAGAATTTTTTGAATAATGAAAATCCCACAAAAATTAAATAAAATTTTATGCTGTGACTTATACGAATATCAATGATTTGTAACTGGGGGGAAAATACTTCGTCTAAAAGTCTAAAATTTTAAACGCATACATACGCAAACCACAATCAACGATAACCATACCAACATTGATGCCCAAGATATCAATACACATTGATAATGGAAAATCTTGAAGTTTGTAGAAAATTAAATAAAATATAAAATATTCAATGTTTGATACGTAAACACGACATTTGTCATCTATCAGTTAAGTAAAACATAAAAATTACTTTGTATGTAATATTCATAAAAACCATACAGTTTACGAATAAAGATAAAATGTCTCCCATTATTTGGGTTCTGTAGTCAAAGAGATAAAAAAGAAAAAAAAAACTTTTAAATGTAACCAATTAAATAAAATACAACAGTACCATACAATTACTAAAATATGTATCATGATTCGACGTAGGATCCGAAATACCCGAGACCGAAGTATTTAAGTCATTTTCCATATCATTACAGTTAAAACATTATTATGTAGTAAAATGAAATTCACATTACAATTGATTTACTCTGACCAAATATCATATTATAAAACCAAATACTTTATCTTGGATATGGAAATAAATAAAAAAAATAAATAAATTACGAATCACATACAACATTGATTCAGAAAATATGTATATTATGTCAAATCAAAAGCTTTGTGCTTCCCCATAAGACAAACACTGTTCATTATTCCTATGTAGTATGTATTATATGAAACATAAAGAAAAATCAATACAAGATATGAGCTATATTTGCGATTAATTGTATGGTATTTATGAAGTCAAATGAAAATATTATTAACTAAGAAACCATTATACACCACACAAAGATTTAAATGGGAAATTATGTGATGTATTTCTTCATAATGGCGGACGTGACGTTCATACATTTTTTTTTTAATTTATAATCTGCAAAAACTACACTTTTCCTGCAACTATTAAAATAACATTTTCTCTAGAAATGTACAAAACTAAAAATGTTATTAGACATAATGACTAATTTTATTACAACATTTTGTCATAATCCTTCAATAAATCAATTCAAAATAATATTTCAATAAATTCCCCATCGTAATAAGCCACCGTGTTTCAAAGTGACCATAATCGAACATTAAAAGCATAACAAAAACAGTATAACTCCTTCAAATTCATATGTTTTTTCTCTCATCATTCTATTGATTGATTAGTACAACACATTAGATACAATTGATAAACTATATTGATGACCAATATTACTATCCTCTCAACTATAATCACCGATTAAACATTGAAGTGTTCATCGCTCATTAAATTATTTAAATTGTTTTTTAAATCATTTATTCAAATTATACTTCTCGAGGCACACAAAGTGTGTACAGTTTTTGAACGATGTTTATGAATAACATCGTATTAAACACATAATTTTACATACAAATATTTAAATATAACATTAAAATAAGCGATATGCCATTACATTTTATATAGATATATTGTATATGTAATCTGTTATTTTTTTTTTTCAATATTTTCATTGCAATTTTTCAAACCAAGGTGAAACCTGATAAACCCCGATATGCATATTTTATTTAAATTTTCATGTTTATAATTGCGAATATATGATTCTTTTTTTTTTCCTTCGTTTTGCATATTTATTTTTTTTTTTTATTTTTACTGTAAAAATAAGTGACCCACTTCTCGTTGCGGGTGTTCAATCATCATTATAAAATGTATAATGATCTTCTATACTATGGGGTCTCTTAATATCCGTAAAAAAACATGTTACAAGTGAATTAAAGTAAAACGAATTCACGGTGACAGTATCCAATTCTCCTAAACCTGCCAGTACTCAGTACATTTCTTTCAGTATATAACAATTTTAGTTCAAATATGAACAATATACAATGCAATCAAAATAATGTTCTTCATAGAAATCATTAACATTGTAGTATGAACTTATAGCAATTTCAATCACCCGCTTGTACATTACTTTAATAGTAATTTAAAATGCAATACTTAATATCAAAATTAAGTACGCAACTTCCAATAATAATACTTTTCCAATTACTAAATTCCGTATTCAAGTTTAAAAGTTTAATTCTATACCACGCATTTGAAACTCACGGCAACACCATCACAACATTTTCCAAACACTCATAGTTTTAACACGAAAAATAAAAGCAACTGTTGGACTCATCATCTCTCACCTCATTTAAATTTACTTAAACGAGAAAAACATAAACGCCCGTCACACTTCCACTGTAGTGGACAGTTAATATTGTACAGCTTTTATTATAAATCTGATCGCCCTCAACTTTATTAAACAGTAGTAATTCCCCAATCAGTATAAGTGATGTTATATTTTTATTCTGTCTCTCATTATTTATGCTATGCTTTTCATATAATTACGCAGAGAGAACTACTTAAATAAGAACGCAAAATAACAGGAATTTATAGGTTGTGTATTATGAACAGCGAGAGCTTTGCTTATATTTAGTGAACGAAATACAAAAAAAAAAAAAACAATAAACCAGAGAATATATTTCAGCAACTACACAATTGAATGTAATCCATAAAAGTGCAGCCTTTGCATTAATTCATCGTCGTATCCAATTCCAATTCCAAATATGCATAAGTAAAAACCAAGTGATTGTAATGAAAAATTTTCTTTTGCTTCACTATTTTTTTTTAATAATCTTCTTTAATTATCTCCTCCTCTCAGTTTTTCCACATTTTTTTTTCATATATTGAACTTATAATAAAAAATACGTTTAATTAAGAAATAACAACCTGAGAAACAACCAGAATAAAATATAAAGAAAACCGCAACTCAATTCTCTTATTCACACTCTATTGAAAAACTCTAATTTTCTCTTCGTTTAGTTATTGAAAACATTTGAATATTCTTTTTTTCTTTTTTGTTTCACAATAAAATTTCACAGAAAGCACATTTTATTTGTTAGAAGTAAATTTTTTTTTTTTTTTTTTTTTTTTTTTTGTTTTATTTGTTCCACTGCACCATTTAGAAACGACACCTTATACCTTATGCTTTCAGTCTATCCAAATGAAAATTCTCAACTGAACACGGCCACTCGTATTTTAAAACTATGAAGTGACTCTCTTCTCTCTCGGCAATGTATACAACAACTTTAGCCGACGAATATCATCAACACTTTGATATGCAACCGAGTACTTAAATACAACTACATTGAACTAACCCATGAACATAATGACAATCGTCATTCTATATACCTCAAAATCCCATCCAATCGTTCTGTTTCCAATTCCCAAGTTCTGACACACACCCGCCAACAACACGATCTCTACGTGTCCCGATGATAATCAACAATACCACACAACAATCAACATCAATTCCAAAAGGTTTCTTTTCATCATAATTTCAACATACAAAAACGAAAAGTACAATAATCATATCCCGAAAACCGAAGTTTTCAAATATTTCAATGTATGCGTTCCCGACATTTTTCCATCAACAATAAGTGGATGTATACAATAATAATAATAATGCCAAGTACCCGACGATGTATACTTTTCAATGTTGTTGGCTGCTATGAGATGTGAAGCCACATAGCTAGAGCATGATGATCCACCAACAACGCCATGAAAATGAGAAACCAACCCGTAGACGTCTCGTCATGGCCCGGATCAACAGAATTATGTATATGGCCGCATACCGGAATGAAAACCGAAGGCACATATTTTCAACATTAAAACATGGCATAACTCATTTCTTGATTCTCTCTCGTTCTCTCACTCTCTATGTCTGTTAAGTTAAGTTACCCATTGCTAAAATACAGTCAATTTTACTGGTATCTGTGACTGTTTAATGCCTAGAATTTTATGTTCAAAAACTTATGAATTCAATCGTATCTCATTTGCCTGCTTTTCTTGAAAAATGAACTTGGGCTTGGCTTTTTCCGCGTTAAAAATTCAATTATGAATCTCATTTTACACAAGTTTCACACAATTTTTATACATATTTTTTAAAATTCTTTTAGATTCATAAACGATGATGATATCGCAACTGCATGAAATAATATCAATTTCAACGGTTCAATAGAAAATTTAAAATGTTTCCATGTTTCTCTCCACTACACACAAAGAATCTCTCAATTCACTGTCTTCTATCTACCCTTAAATTTGACCATGGACTTTGACATAGACTCTATATAACCGCAAACAGAATCATAAATGTCTAGGAAATCAACAAACTCCGTATGATCTAACTACATTACACATGACTGTTAGATAATTTATCCATAGTTTCCATTTAAATTTACATTTCATTATTATTTCATCGTGTACATTTGCGAATTCCAATCAATTATAGTAAACGCAAATTTTATATGAATACGTGGTATGCTGCTGTGTTATATTTATTGCCGTCACATAAATTCAATTGAATGAATCAACTGATCGTCATCATCCCAATACAAAACAGTAACAGGGCGAAAAGACTGACCGAAGGCAACCTACAATTTTTATACATTTTTTTTTTTTCATTTTCAATTTGTTTTTTTCATTTTTCCACGAAGCGTTTCTCTTGTCGGTTTATGTGCTTTAAAAATACACAAATATGAGAGAAAAAAATTGTTAAAAGTAACAAAAATATCATAATGAAGCTACTAAATAAGCGATACCATAAAAGTTCTATGTTGTGTCTAAGCTGACTGTTTGCCGTATCATTTGTAGAATTACACACATGAAGAAATTTCATACACTTGAGAAATATTACTCCTCTCTCGCTCTCTTGCTGTTAATGTGGAACACAAAGGAAAATTTTCATTTGTGCTTCGGTCCCAACCACTTAAGCCATTTGAAATTGTTTTTGTTACATTTTTTTTCCTTACCTTTCCATACAAATTATTTTCGATCGAGAGAGTCTCAGCTTTTAATTTATTAAATTCAAATACATAACGTTTATGAATAAAACCAAACTTAAATCGGTGGTTACGACAGAGCAAACCTAAAGTCTGACGGAAATATTTCAGGGGGATCTTTAGTAAAATTTTATTCCAACGGTCGATATATGAAACCATTTTCAACAACACACCTTGTTTTATGAAAAATAGTTTTCGTTTTACCATTCATTCATGACCATTTCCAGTTACAGACAAACAATTAAACAACTGTATATAAATATTGTTTTTGGCTTCCTTTTACTTCATTAGAGACTGCTTTGTATCCTTGTGATCCTGGAACCAACAACTAAAGTTTTATTACTAAACGACTACACTATCGTTAGAAACACAAGTGACTAATTAGCAATTGCATTGCCAATAAGGAATTGAAAACTGTCTATTCAATTCCAAAATTCCAATCATTTTTCATACAAAAGCTCAAAGGTTCCACCATAACTTTAATTGAATCAACCAAATGCTTCAATGTTGTACAGTCGGTCGTGTGTGTGCCTGTGTATGGATCACATTATATCAATATAATTATATTCAATAAAGGAAACAATAATATATTTCATTTTCTTTTCTTGTCATTAAAATCCACACGTTGGAAATATTAAAACCGTTTCACAGCAGTATTTCCATTATTAATCATTCTATTCAATGCACAAATGGAATCAACGATTGGGACCATTCCCTCTACCGTTTTATATTCATGTTATTTTCCACAGGCATACTCACACACACTATCGCGCTCCTCTAACTAAATGGAAATTTTGTACATCTGCTCATATTCCGTGGAGAACTGTGTTCCAAGAGGGTACAAAAATTATGCCATAAAATATACCATAGAAATGGTAAAACCGTAATTCGAGCCACTCCAAACAGAGCCACTCTGCTCCGATTATTTTTCTTTTCTTTTCTTTCCTCTTCTCTCTCTCGTTCACTGTGTTATACGATCTCATCAAGCAAAACCCATGATGATACTTTATTATTAATCACTCAAATTTCCTTCTTAAGCGACATCCAAAAAAGGATCATCAGTTTTCGTTCCATTTCATTTACAACAACTAAAGCAACTGGATACCATGTTTTTCTATCTCTTTATTCTATCAATGTACGACGCGGCCACCACTATCATTGGCTTCGGAAAAATATTATGAGGCTCATTCAAAAACAGACAAAATTCATGTTCTTATGAACATTATTTTTTCGTGTCAAAAATAACTCCGTTTTTGTGTTCAATTCTTTCATTTCCAAAGAATGGAAAAAAGAGGAGCTTCTATTTCGTTCTTTACATTATACACAGGAACAACAATTTTTGATGATCCCTACTCATTTCAAAGTCCCATTATATGAGTTTTATTGTGCACCAACTGCCGCCATCATGATCATGAAAATGTACACTTTGAAAAACTGTTACAGGGTAAAAATCGATGCCCATCTGGTTTCCTTTTTCATATCATTTTGATAAACAACAGCCAATACAACTCATGATAGTATTAGTGATAGTACGTTTCTATTCTATGCTCTGGAGATATCCACAAAATACCATATAATACGCTTTTCAATGGAAGTAACAGCCACGGCACTCCATGGATTACAATTCCACAATCGGCATAATAAACAAATGGTATAACCGTTGTGTGGCGCGACGAAATTTTCGACATTGCCTCTCTACTATCATTCGATTACGAACATTTTCATTCATTTACTTACGCCAAAGCGGCCACCAAAAAAAAAAAACAACATAAGTCGCATAATTGTAAACTTCTCTTTTGCTCTCTTTCATACCATATAAATTTAACTGTGGCTCGTTTGGGTTCATTTGTCATAAACATTTTCATGCCATTTTATAGCCACATATTTGTTTAGTACGTTTCCATATTATCCCCTGTGGCGTTCCTTTAAGCCAACAGAACTCAACGTATATTTTAACCGTACAATTCCATATGAAAAATTCAAGACGATTAAATTATGCTTTTATTTCCACATTCATTTATTCGTCAATGCATACAGTTCTTAGCACTACTGTATAGTATTAGTACCATACGCGATTTGTCTTCAAGCAATTAATCCGAAATGAAAATAAATGAAAAACTCGTCGTAAATTCAACATTGAATTATATAAATATAATGAAAAGAGATAGAGAAAATTTTAATAAAACAGAAGATAGAAACATAGTCTCTTAATCTCTGGTCAACCAAAAAGCATCATCTACTCAATCATAATACGGCAGAATCTACACACATTATGAATGAAATTGTAAACTTTTACAAAATATATGAATTCTAATATAATTCCTATATTACTGAATATAAGGCAGAGAGAGAGAGCACCGTTTGTTTTAAAAGTAACATTTTTTTGCGAATCATAAAAATTAAATTTCGATCCAAAATTTTATGAGAATCTTAAAACATTAAGATAAGTTTAGCTTTTTCACTACCTATGGCATCGTATTAAAAACATTATTCATTTGATAGATTTATGTTTATGTAAATTTTATTTGATTTGTAAAAACAAAAATAAAAACGATGCTAATGTCTCATTTCCAAAAATGTTCTATTAGAAAGAAGCACACATGTTTTGGATTTTAGTCTTATGTACAAGTCTTTCACAGAATAATTTAATTTTCATATTATAAAGAAAGAGAGCCCAACAAAAACATAACAAACACCAATAAAGTAATGTGCTACCTTGAACGGCTTTCCAATTTTACCTGAACAATTTTTGTTTTTATTATTCGTTAGTACTTTTAAAACGACATGTTCGTTTTTCAATTCAATACATAAGCGTCTACAATTAAATAGAAAATGGGCCAGGTATGCATTGTAGCGCAAAATTATTCTCCAAACATATTTGTCATACCAGTAATTGTATGTGTGTCTCTTTCTTATGTTATCTATTAACCCGAGTCACATAAAAATTCTCAAGTCGCCTTGCCTTACCGATCTAACTATGGTATGCTCGAAATGTTTTTTTTTTTTGTATTTTTCCATTCAAAAGACAATAGATCAAGAGAGTGAGGAGCAACTCCATTCCTTATCAAAGGATACGAATACAAAATGAACGAAAATTCATTTGAAAGAAACATCTTTACTAGGTTTTCCTTTTAACATTATGATTACAAATACCTATAGGATTAAGTTCTTTTTGGGATCTATCAATTCCTCACACGATCACTAATCTTCTCTAGAAATCTATGGGTTATATTGAGAACAATCTAATATTTCATTTGAAATATGTGCCAACAACATCTCATAACAGGTATTCAATCTATCAACCAAATATTTATGAAATTTAACATAAAAACACACGGTCCAGTAGTACAAAATGAACCAAATCCGCCATTCATCTAATTTCTTCATAGATCCCGCACTTTAAACTTTTCACATTTCTATTCTTATTTGCTATCTCTCTTTCTCACACCCAGATCTCTTACCGATTATACAACATAATAGTCATTGAACGGTTCTTTTTTTTGTGCCCCCATCATAATGGAAAGAAATATAAAACGCCAAATCGAATAAGAATGGAAAAAAGGTTTTCATCGACTGAACATTTTTGTTATTTAATTCGTTATGGAATTTTCAAATCAACTTCGTTAATTCTTCTTTTCCATAAAAAAAATTAAATTCTTTTTATATCGCGCTTTAACTAAACATAATAATATGAGGCAGACTCTCCCCCTCTTATTCATGTAATTTAAATTAGGAACAAAAAAAAATTTATATGGAATGAAAAAAAAAAAATACCATCGTCAGCTTTCAGTCTAACAAAAACAATAAACGGAAAAAAAACCCAAACCACATACATTCACTCCTCTCATAAGTATATGATTTTCATATTTATGTTTTCCATTAACCCAACAGAATCAAACAATAAAAGCAGTCCATATCAGCCCATTAAAGCGAGAACCTACAAAAGTCTGATCAACAATACAACAAAACCACAAAACAACCGATCAGTAACCGAATGAAAAGCCAAACCGAGAATAGTATTCAACTCCATTGATATCACAAAACCGACATCGAATACACAACTCTCTGGAAATATTCAAAGTTCTAAATAAAAATTTTCATTTTCATAAAGCGCGTCTATGGTAGATCCACACGACGCACTGATGGGGGCAAGAATAACACCAAAATCATAATAATTCATCTGTTTTCATAAGATCTTTTCTCTTTTTCTCTTCAACTTCTATTCACAGAGCCTTAGGCCGGATACTCAACACATTTCATTCAATCTGGTTTCATCTTTTCTTACCACCATCCATATTCCATTATAAATTTTCCATGTAAATGATACGATCACACATCCGCCGAATGAAAGATATCTTCGTTTTAAACATTTCACTGATATTTTAACAACAACTCGTTATTAAATTAATTCAAATACGGTATTACTTATCAAAGAATTTACACCACAGCTGGATAGAACGTACCAAATATAATTGCTCTTGTTATTTCAATTACCTTCGCCATAACAAAAAAAAATTTATTCAATAACATAAATATTATTCCGAAATCATTTTTCACATCATTGAGAATCCGTCCCTATAAACATTTCCAAAAACATCGATGATTCAATATCGTATGAAAAATCGAAACTTTTAAGATCCATTTAGAGTTCATTAAAATCATCGAATAAAAGTGTCACCCATTAATACTTCCATTTTCACATGATCATATTATTTTCATGGAAACATAAATATAACCTTAATGCGAATAGCATAAAAAACCTAACTGCGAATACACACGACTACAAAGTTACATTCAATTATGTATTGAGCATAGCAAAAAAAAAAAAAAAAGATTTTAAATTCAATGTTCAATGTAATCCATTCATTTCACCATACCATGATCCTCACTCTTCTGTGAGAACAATACACACCCAATGGCCTATTGGTTTTCCCATTTTCGATCGTTAACTCTAAAAGCACATCGGATTTTGGTTAAGTGCTATACACAACATTTACATCATACAAGAAGCCAGATTGTTGTTCATTTTTGATTCGTAGAAAACACAAAGTTGACAGAAAATTGGAAAGAATAATTTTTTTTAATGAAATTATATGTTCAAGTCCAACGAGACGATGAAAATTCATTAAGTATGTGTAAATTTCATTAGCAACTTCATCTGACCATACAAAAGTACATAATATGAAATCATTCAAATAAATTTCATATCGTTACTAACTGAACATAACTATTGGAGAGAAAAAAAAAATGATTCATCAAAAAACAACATAAAAACTTTTTCCAGTCACATTGTACAGTTTAAGTGTGATATCAATTTGAAATAATGATCGTATTCACTTATGAAAATTAGAATCAATGTAGTCTCACTCTCTCATCGCTTTTCATAGGTACTTTAGTCGCTTTTACATTTGAGTCAGCTTTCCGTTGGCGGAAACTCTCTTACATGAAAATGAAAAATAAAATACACTCTCACATAAACACCGAACCGAATTACAATAATAATTTCATTCTCGCTATATGAAAATGCATGAAATCATAATTATTATATGTAACCAAATGCAAAAAACAATAAAATTCTTCCAATGAAAATCACACTACTCTCTTTTGTAATATATTTTTCCTTCTAATTCCACAATTTTATATACAGAAAATATAAAATACATAGAAATGAATTTTCATGATCCAAATGCAATTCGTTTCACAATTTTATAATTTCTGATTAATGGGGGTCGCGCAAATCATACTTTTTATTTTATTGGAAACAAATAATATTGTATTCTTACATATACGAACAGAATTCAAAATTCTTTTATTCATATTACTTTTTGCCATAATTTATGAAGACAGTTCTAAATACATAACGACACATGTAATTGTATTCACAAATTGGAGGTCTTTTAGGAAAAATAACAGACATTTTCAATTTATTTATGTACACTTTTCAGTCGCCTAAAGTAATGGAAATTATTATATCTGTGCTCACTTTTAGAAGTGAAACAACATTCGACATATTATTTTCTCCTATGTACCCACAAAAATTTACCTTGGGATGAACAACAAAAACAAAACATTCATGTGTAAATAATCGAATAAAAGGTGGCATGAACATACAACAAAAAAAAAAAAATAAATTTAAAACAACCAACAAAATAATTTATACAACAAAACAAAAATTAAATGAAACAACCACCTCTAATGAATTTGATGTCCGTTTCGCATCGAAATTACCATGAAAATATGAAATTAAAATTATGGCAAATGGCAACTGTAACTTCTATGAAATTATTTAAACAATTTACTAGCAGCTTAATTTTCAGTGTTTCGCCTTTACAAATATTCAATTGACACCTAATCATCATGTATTACAATCGATGTGCATTTACTAAACCAACAATACTAAAATTATTTAAAAATAAAACTATGTGCAATTCAAAGTTCTCGAAATACATACACATATAGACCCATTACGCGATCATACTTTATGTGTCCCATCTATCAAGAAACCAAGAAACATTGAAAATAGCGCCACTGAATTACCTATTGTTTATCGACGCTTACCGCATATTAATAATATTATCAATTCCATATTAATTACATTTTTTTTTTGTTCAAATTACATATTTATCATCGTTTTTATGCCAATCAAACTGACGAATGAAAATATGTAAGCGCATACAACTTCATAAATATGCTATTTAATAGCTCGGTCCCCCCATTGACCTTAAAATCTTTAGGTGGAAAATCCAGTTCTGTTAAATCACATTCAATTGATTGATCCGCATTGAGCTTTACTTCATTTCTAATTCTATTGATTATTGTACAATTTGTTATTCATAGTTTATAAATTCATCCCCTATGCTAGAAACATGATTCTGATTCAATTCCATGCCGGAAATACGCATAAATAAACTGAAACTGACCTTAAATTTTATCAAGTAGAAGTATACCACGTCAACAGCATAAAATGCCACAAATTTAATATTAAGACGATCGTGTTATTTTAATAAAAAACGATAACTCAAAAACTATGAAAATTGAAAAACAAAACCAAAGTACACAATAAAAATTGAAGTACGCAAAGTATGAACACAATAAGCATAAATTTGGTATGAATTTTATATCACGTTTTTCCGAGATTATTATGTCTCTCACCCGTTTTACCTAAGACAATTTCAAATTGAATTTCAGTCTTTTCATGTATTTGCAACTGAATTGTAGTTAACGCATTTTCTGAAATTCTAATGGATCGCATATGAGAAAGGGAACAAAAGATTGTACAAAAATATCAAAAACATGAAATCCATATAATATATCTTAAGCGAATTTAAAGCTCTCTTTTGTTATTTTTATTTTATTTCGCGATTTACGCTCCCACATAAGAATTTTGTGTCTGATTCTTTAATTTCATTTTTATTATTTTTTATTCTTATTTTAATTATGAAACATTGGAAGAATAAATTCTATTTTAACAAGTACCCAGACCAAGAGAATGATACTTTTCAGTTGATGTTTTTCATCTGTAATAAATACCATATTACTATGGCTGAGAATATACCATCTGAATATATATGAAATATGTGTGGGTAATAATGTTCCATTTTCGTATGGTGAATGAACGGAATAAGAGGAAAACGTAAAAAAATAAAAGAATAACATAAAAAAAATTTCCCATTAAAGCATTTTCATTTGAAATCGTGTAAAGAGACAAGAGAATATATTTTTTTTTTCTTTCTTTCGAATGACTTTTTAGTTTCAGATCACACAGAGTCTTTTAAAACAATTTTCAATCATTTATTTTATATTTTTCTTATACTTTAGTATATATTTTCTTGATATCGTGTGTACAGTACTTAAATATGCTCTCACCTTACATGTGAATGAAAAATTATGGTATATGCGCACACTAGAATATAAGGAAAAACGATGTCATGTAGGTAAAATCCATTCAAATAAACATCGTATGCGGTGTGATCTCTCTCTCTTTCTCTCAACACTGAATAGTGGAACACATAAAATGTGTACATGTGAATTAAAATCGTAAGCAATTTTATATGGGGCCACCAAAGCCATAATAAAACCGTTTTTAACTTGGAAAAAGCACATACAACACACCAACAGGATGATTGAAAATGGGAAAATGACTCACGTCGAAAAACCGAAATGGGTACGATGATCATCATCATGTTTAAAATGAAATTCACGCCATGTTTTTTTCCACTATATTTCTCTGATTTTATATGAAATAATCAACCAAACATTTTCAAGCTTCATCTCTGTTGGCTGCCACATAATTTTGTTATTTTTATTTTTTTTTTTTGTACTTTAAAGTCTCTCTCTTTTTCTCAAATTCATTATGAAAATAATACTTTTGGTACAATTTTCGTTACAACCGAAAACAAAATAAAATGCATATGGAATTGTACAACAACATTTCATTAAGTGTTTGGGCTACGTTTTACGCTTAAATGCTGTAATGGCGGATGAAAATTATAAAAGAAAATGTGCGTCTCATGGCTTTGCTTGGGTCCCTTATTTCTCTTATATCTATCTCACTCTCTCACTTCCAATATCATTACCGTTTCCTTACAGTACAATATTACATGGCCCTCCATCTAGAAAACCAACAACAGTAACTACAATTCAATAAGATCTCCTCTCTCATATAACAAAATCGTATGTCTGCAACATTCTTTATTTTCAAATACTCAGAATTCAAGTTTTCTATAGCAGCCAACTAAAGAGACCCAACCAGCGGAAAAATCTACCCGTCTTTCTTCACAATGAATTTCTATGTAACAATATACACATTCACTTCATTTGCCCTCCGGTGAAAATAAATCTAAAACGTGTGTGCATCAATAAACATTAAAAACACCCCATTTTTTTTCCAATATGCAATAAGAATGACGCGCACACTATTTTCTAAAAGAGAGAGCTTATTGCTCTACCACGATCAATTCTATTCTTTTATTCAATAGAGCGCCCATAGACTTTTAAAATTCCAAACATTGGGATACGGATATTCAACTACCCGATACTAATGCATTTCCCCCGAGTTGAAAACACAGGAAAAGAATACCAGAAAAAAACTAACATTCAAACAAAAAAAAATAAAAGCAATTTTCGAACCCTCCAAATATTACACACTTTTATGCTGCCACACATTTCACTTTTTGGCCCTTAAATGGTATATACCAATTTTTCAAATCCATGGTGGAACAAAAAAAAAGAATCCCTCTATTCTCTTATATACATTATTGTGCATTTGGCATTGCACTTCATCAACATATAATCGCTTAACAGTTGAACCGACACACAACTGCCTAAAATTCATGATGGGATCTTGTGCTGCCTCTCCTTTGTTCGTAAATAGCTAAAATTCAATACACAGCCACCAACGATTTTCATCAAATAGAACTCTTGAAATGGATCTGGTTTGTTCGACATTGAAATTCAACTTATCTTTTTCTAAATAAACAAAAAACAAAATCTGTGAACGCGTCTAGTCCTCTCATTTTCTTTCATTTTTATTTTACTTTCCTCTTTCCTCTCATTCCCACCATCAGTAGCAGTGATGCAACACACAACAAACATAGAATTTCCTTTCGACTTTCATCATGAACCAACCAAACAGTTGGCGTAACACACAAAGACACACAAAATTATGTGTTTAAAAAAAAGGGATATCGAATAGTATCTCAACCCCCGTGTTTCGTATTATTAGTTTCGCGTGTACCAAGAAACAGAAGATCACTTCGTCCCTTATATAAATCTAGTGGATTAATAGAACATTCTATGGTTTCATTTAAATTCCTCTTTTAGTATCGCCATTAGATCTCAGCGGTGGTGTCAAATAATATTCATTTACAGATTTTCCCCCGTTACAAATCAACTCAATTTCATTTGAGAATAATTCTTTGTCACAGACGCCCTTGTGCATACCATTTTGTATCATATCAGAAGAAATTAAAGCAAATGTCTCCAATCATATTTGCGCATTATCTAACAATTATACCACACACTCTAGGTACCTTCAGCCAAAAACAATTGGAATTCATTAAAACTATTTTTTTTTGCACTATTTTATTGCAACTAATTTGGAAAACGAATTTCAACAATCATTCGATTGATATTTTAGAATGCATTATTTGGCTTCGTCATCGTCAACAAAAATACTTTAGCAATTAGAAATAAAAATAAATATAAAAATCGGTAGGCCAGTGTTAACTATGAATATAATTTAAACAAAATACCATTAAAAGTTTATTTAAAGTTACCGGAGATACAATGCTGGCCAATATTTATGAAATTCTTGTTCGCTAAAAAGCAATAAAATTCTTGTTGGCCACTCTTTCCATAGAAGAATGATAAATGCAAAATGTCGCATTTTAAGTTTTAATCACATAGTGTTTTTCTTTTTTCTTTTTTTTTTGTTTAAAATTAATACAATAACCAATCCAACGATGATATTAGCCCAATAATATCAACAATAAATTTCAAAAATATAGGCATTTCCAGAGATTGTCTATCACAAAACAATGTTAAATCTTATTTGTGTTGAACTTTGGTGATACATTGTATTCATTAAATATAGGAAAAACACAATACTCTAATATTCGGGAGAACGGCATCCAGTATAATTGTTGCATATGATGATAAAATAAAGTTTAAAATTAAATTTTAAATTACGAAAAAAACAGTCAATTTTATACATCTTTTTTCGTCCCGAGTCTTGAAGCAATAAAACAAATAAGCGGTGTGTGAATTTAAAGACCGGTTCACCAAAAAAACATTTATATGAATAGATAGATGGTGATGATGATCGTGTCTTTTAATGCAAAATAACAAAAATTGGGATATAAACACCAATCCCAGAAATCATCATCTTATTGGGAATTAAAAAAAAAAAAAAAAAAAAAAAGATGTTAATTATATGACCGTGTATCAGTGAAGAGAGAGGAAAATATTCTCAAAGCTAGAACGATGGAAGATCTCGTCACCAATGTCATGAGTCTGGCATTCAAATTAATATCCGATTTGTTTTCTTGCAGAGTTTCATGAAACACATTACAGTCATAATAATGCACACTACTGATAAGTGCAATTTTATAGATTCTCGATGGTGCATCACAGGACTAACATTATTATTAAACACCGTTGTCAAACTATAAAATAACAGCTCTCCGGTATTGGATTATCGATAAAACTTTTAACACAAATAACTAGTAGGTCCTCTCTCTCATTGTATGCCATCAACAACCCCATATTGGTTTTTCGTTTCAGCAAAGTGTATATTCGCTCGTCGGTCCCGTTCATTCTATTAAAAATGCTTTCCACTTGTGTATGTGGACGGTGTTTTCATTTCATTATTACACGATTAAATGGAATCATAATTACGGGTTCGATGCAACAAACTTTCCATCTTACATGGAAATATGTAATAGAGTAAAACAAATCTCTCGTATAGGTACACATAAAATCGAAAATGTGTCTCAGTTTCACCACCATCACCATTTCAAGCTAACGGCTGCTGGCTTTTGTTATCCGCCACCGCGCTACTGCTTCTGCTTTTGCCTATCGCCTGGCGAGAAGACATTTTCCAAATTGAACAAAGCGCAACATAAAATCAATATGGAGGACCAACGCCATGCAATTTTTCATTTTTCCACCGTGGAAAAACTTTCATCTCGATCAATGGGAAACACTTTAAACTCAACAAAACGCATATTCACCTACCAATTGATAATATTATTCCGGTAAATTGACCATTATTACGAATAACAAACAAATTGAGACGCTGTGACCCGGTTGCCACCCTCATTTGCACATTTTCTTTCCTTCAAATTCTCGCGTCAACACCAACAACTTAGTTTATTCCACAAACTTCTATTCATTAAATCCACTCTCGCTAATATGTTTAACAAATAGTAATTAAAGATCACTTACCTTTTCAACGCACAGTCTTCATTTATTATCACAATCTTAATTCTAATTCCTTTAAAAGGGCCTTTTAAAAGAAGTCGCAGAAAGAAAAAAATCAACTCGACTCAAGAATCTAATTTCACACTACATACGCGTTGCCGCAAAATGGTACTGATTGACAAACAGTTTGACAGTACATTTTACTATGGAAATTGACACTAGCTTCGAATTCGCACTACAGCCGTGTGTGGATTAGTTTATTTCGAAGGCGGCAATTATAAATTCATTAATTTACAGATGCTCTTCAGCCAATTTATTTTTGTTCCAATTATATTTAATGACATTTACAATAATACGGATGCATTTGTTTCATAATAGCATCTGAAATAGTTAAAAATAAATTAAAATAACACATTCAAGAACATTTTTTAAAAATATTCTGCATCGTTGTCGTAATATCTTCTTTCCTTCTTTCTTTATTTTGATTAAAAGACTAGCCCATATTCTGCCGTACAACGACAAAATGGTATAACCGACATGGCTCTCATTTCGAGACCAAGAACTTGACATTGCAATTGAAAATTGAACATCCGTACTAGATTTACTTTTAAATTTTTAAAATAATTTACTAAGTTCAATGTAAAGTATTTATAGAATAGGAAATTTAGAACATAAATTGATTCTCTGATTTTATTAGTTACAATAACTTATTCCCTAAATATTGAAGAATATTTTGGAATTCTAAGAACATGCTCGCATTGCTGGTCCACGTGAGCGAACTAAATTTCATAACAAACAATTTTTCCTGATTCACATAATATATCTATTTTTTTGCCGACTATCTTGTAACAAACAGAAGTTTTACGTGTTACTTCGTAGTTAATTTAAATTTCGCGTCATACAATCCAAATAATTCGTGTGTGGTTGATAAGGAACTTCAGAGATACGTAATAAATATTTCCAACTGACTTAAGACTAGACAAAGTAACATCTCGTTCATTTGAGCTTAAGCCAGCAACAAGTAAACACTTCCTTTGGAGCATCTCTTCTAAATTTCATTTCAATCTCAATATCAGTCAAGATGTCGAAACCTGCATACAAAGTTGGTAAGTTAATTGATTTAGTTAATGACGTGTAATATATGCGATTTGCAAATGCCGGTGTTTGAAAACAAAAGACAAGTTTTTAATCTTATTTTTATTCCTTGCAGCCGATATTTCTTTAGCCGAATGGGGACGCAAAGAAATTACTTTAGCTGAAAATGAAATGCCAGGCTTGATGGCGATTCGTAAGAAATATGGCCCAAAGAAAATATTGCAAGGGGCGCGAATTGCTGGCTGTCTCCATATGACCATCCAAACCGCCGTTCTCATAGAAACACTAACCGAACTGGGGGCAGAGGTGAGTTAATGCTTATCACACATCATCCGTCACTCCCAGATCTTCACTAATCAGATAGGAAGTTTTCCGTCACACATTTTTGCCCAAAATACTGATCAATTGATAACCTTTTCACCCATCGCAATAATAGAAAAAAATCTGGCCTCCATGTGGTTAAATACACAACAACGACAATCTATTAATAGCATCTAATATAATTGCCAACTGAATAGTAAACAGATTTTTTTTATCTATTCATCGTAGGTCCAATGGTCTTCCTGCAACATCTTCAGTACCCAGGATCATGCTGCTGCAGCGATTGCTGCTACCGGTGTACCAGTTTATGCCTGGAAGGGTGAAACCGACGAGGAATACATTTGGTACATTTGCATACACATTGTCGACAATAAACGTCATTTAATGGATTGTTGATTATTTTAGGTGCATTGAACAAACTTTAGTCTTCAAAGATGGAAAACCATTGAACATGATTCTCGATGATGGTGGTGATCTCACCAATTTGGTGCACGAAAAATTCCCAGAGTATTTAAAAGAATGCCGTGGTATTAGCGAGGAGACTACAACTGGAGTTCATAATTTATACCGTATGTTGGAAGAGAACCGTTTGATGGTGCCAGCAATTAATGTTAACGATTCAGTGACAAAAAGCAAATTCGATAATCTGTATGGTTGTCGTGAATCTCTGATTGATGGCATCAAGCGTGCCACTGATGTTATGATTGCCGGAAAAGTGTGTTGTGTTGCTGGCTACGGTGATGTTGGTAAAGGATGTGCCCAATCTTTGAGGGCATTTGGTGGTCGTGTGTTGGTTACTGAAATCGATCCAATCAATGCACTTCAAGCATCAATGGAAGGCTATGAAGTAACAACGATGGAGGAAGCCAGCCAGGAAGCAACTATCTTCGTCACCACCACCGGTTGTTCTGATATTATCCGTGGAGAACACATCATGAATATGAAGGACGATTCAATCATCTGTAACATCGGCCACTTTGATTGTGAAATCGATGTTAGCTGGTTGGAAAAGAATGCTAAAACAAAGCAAAATATTAAGCCACAAGTAGATCGTTTCACATTAACCAATGGACGTCACGTAATTCTATTGGCAGAGGGACGTTTGGTCAATTTGGGATGCGCCATGGGTCATCCAAGTTTCGTAATGTCCAACTCATTCTCCAATCAGGTATTGGCTCAAATTGAATTGTGGACAAAACCAACAGATTACAAGGTTGGTGTATTCATGTTGAAGAAGAAATTGGATGAAGAAGTAGCCGCTTTGCATTTGGATAAACTCGGTGTAAAACTAACTAAGTTAACCGAAGCTCAAGCCAAATATTTGCATATTCCTGTTGAAGGTCCATACAAACCAGACCATTATAGGTATTAAGTGCAAAGTAATCGAACCTTATATTTTTTAATCAAATAAATTTCTATTGTCGAAACTGATTTGAATTGTGTTCCTTATTTTTTGCAAAGTATTTAAGTAACTTAAGATTTAAACGTAGAATAGAAAAAATTTTTGAAGACCAAAATTATCGCCACAAACCGCCCAATAACGCGCGCAGCTGTCAAACGCCAACACATAAACAATAGCTGTCAAATGGCGAGGAAATTTTTTTTAAATAAAAATCACAAAAATTTTTCCAACTTTTATCGATTCTAAATAAGAATATTTGAACTGCAGATTTAATCGTTGTTACTTTATTAAATCTTCAAGTATCAAGTGAATAGGTGGTGAACAAGAGTGTGAACGCAGATCGCGTTATTTGATTGATTTCCACAATAATATGGAAACGGTACGACAGATGACGAATGGTGAAGAAGGAAGCTTATCAGCTTCTAATGCACCTCGATCAGGAAACAACACCGACACTTCTGGTGCCAACACCTTGGGTAAACAGAAGGATGCCAACTCCAATGATCCCAAGGATAATCTATGGTAAATATTGATCCAACATATTATTGTTTCATTAATCAATTCCTCTCCCAAGGTGGGGCAATTAAACGCGTTTTAGAGTTCCCATCAATCTTTCCAAATTTCTAACAATACATGAGACAACGTAAAACTCGTACTTGATGTAAAAGTTCATTCATCAGCAAATATTTATTTTATTGAGTCCATCATTATTTCTATTAGTCAATGTTTTCCAATATCTTTCATTATCCTGATTCGTTCAAAGTATAATTGCCAGAAACCACTGTGCGTAGATGATTTTTGCCTTTGCTTTCTTACAAATTAAAAGTATGATATCATCACTAACACAAACAATATTTCTACCTCACTTCTTATTTTAACATTTTGAGACCAGTGTACCTTCTATCGAATTATTAATAGTATTGGTTTACTTGGCTGGTAATTAGCATTCACTCATCAATGATTGTCATCAAATACAGTTTTATTTTTTGTTTTGTCAGCAAAGACCCACTATTTTATACATACTGCCACCATTTAATTTCTCTATGATTTTAAATTTTCAGGTCTTCAATATTAAGTGAAGTTCAAAAACAAGGTAGCACAAAATTACCATCAAATAAATCTTTGCTGGTACTAGGAGACAATGCGTCTGGCAAAACTACATTAATTGCCAAATTACAAGGTGTCGAGGACCCGAAAAAAGGTTCAGGTTTAGAATACGCTTATATTGATGTACGAGATGAATATCGAGATGGTGTGTATAATAATTAGTAAATAGGTCATTTGATTTAATAATATTTACGATGATTATTTATTTTAGACACAACTCGACTTGGAGTATGGGTCCTTGACGGTGATGCTGGACATTCTAATCTATTAAAATTTGCTCTGAATGAAGAAAATTATGCGCACACCTTAGTTATACTCACTGTATCAATGACAACTCCTTGGAGTTGGCACTCTCAACTTCAACATTGGATAAAAATACTGTCAGATCATGTGCATCAATTAAAACTCGATCCGGAGCAAAAAAACACGGCTCAACATCAGCTAGTAACTGCTTGGCAAAGTTACTGTGAAGCTGGTGATGAATTGGATCCCGGTTCACCAGTGAAACGAACTTTACGAACCACATCAATTGAAGATGAAGACGCATTACCACTGCCTGAAGGCGTTCTCACATCTAATATCGGTTTAGACATTGTAGTCGTTGTTACGAAGGTTAGATGATTTTAATTAATATTTTCCTAATTGTTAATAATTGTGCTAATTATCATATAATTTTAGACTGACTATATGGCTACTTTAGAAAAGGAATACGATTATCGCGATGAATTATTTGATTATATGCAACAATGGATAAGAAGATTTTGTTTACAGCACGGTGCCTCACTATTTTATACGAGTGTAAAGGAAGATAAGAACTGTGATCTTTTATATAAGTATTTAACGCATAGAATTTATGGATTACCTTTCCGAACACCTGCACTTGTAGTAGAAAAAGATGCAGTACTTATGTAAGTAAATATGGTGTTTTGATGATATCACTTATTTACATACATAAATATGACTCATTTGATTTTAATTGCAGACCATCAGGATGGGACAATATGAAGAAAATTAGTATTCTGTTTGAAAATATGCAAACATGTAAACCAGAAGCATATTATGCCGACGTAATAGTGACGCCTCCTTCAAGAAAAGTAAGTTGAAATTAGTATAATGCGAAAGGAACACAATTTTCGAATTCTCTATATCTGTAGACCGTGTCAAATAAAGAGATTGAAGTTGAAACGGAAGATGAACAGACATTCCTTCAACGGCAACTGAAAATCTTACAACAAGGTAATGCACGCGGAGAATCACCACAACGAACTCAAAATACATCAGGTAATGGAGGTAAGGTATATTCACCGATGAATGTTGGATCGCCTCTACAAAACTCTCCCAAGAAGGTAACTATTTATTTATTGTCACCTTTAGACCAAGAATATTAAGTAATTAAATATTATTATATTCTAGGCGGATAATAAACTGACGCCGAACGTGCAAAGCGGTGAAGGTGTATTAGCGAATTTCTTCAATTCATTGTTGCACAAAAAGGCTGGTTCCCCAGGTGGACCAGCTACGTCATCCCCACGTGGTTCCATGAATGGTTTAGATCCTAACACACCAGACAAAGTGATGATGCGAACTGATGCAGCTGCTGAACTAGATCGTTTATCACGTAGTGTTAAAAAGGAAATGGATTTTCAACCAAGTAGTGATTGTTAAAGTTTATCTTGCTAAGAGACTCGAAGTGGGAAGATTATAAAACTATTGCTTCTAACACAAAAATTAATGAGATATAAAAGAAAGAAAAAGTAACATATGAACCTACTACAAAGCACTAGTCAAATTGGTGTCACTTAATAATGAAGTTATAATTTCTTCTGTTAAATTAATTTCATACATATGAATAACTCATAAAGAAAAATAATAATGCTAAAGTTTATAAACAACTGTTGAATAATATATATATCGATAAAAGGTTACTTTCACAATACGATATTATTCATTATCAGTTTAAAGTATGAACGTGTGCGCTAAGAACATATAGTTATGTGAGGACAATTAAAAAAAAACAAAAGTGCGTGATAAATAGATATGATGATTGGCAATGTGAAAATAGTTAAATGAAAGAAAAATTATTAAATTTCCATATTGGTGAACATAAATTAATTATTATTTTCTTAACCCGGTAGATTTAATTTAATATGGAACAACTAATATTTATAATATAGTAAAGGATTCTCCGAAAAACATAAAACCTGAGTTGAATGAAAAGTTCTAAGAAATTTAGTGATTATAAAAGTTTTCCCTCATTCATTATGGGTCTGATGAATCGAATTAAGCTTAAAGTATCTTCTTCCAAATGAGTTCAATTGAAATTTATAATTTATATTTTCAATAATTTGATTCTGAAATCCTTTAATTTTGAAAAAGAAAAATCATTATTTTATTAATAATTGTTGCCAAACTATAATTCATCAACGGAGTAACGAATAATATTATCATTATATGGTTGGTTTATGAGATTCTATTCTATCATACCTGATATAAACCTATTTGTGCAATTAGATTTTTTTTTCATTTTTAGAATAGCTGATTCTTATTATACTTCAACAAGAACCCCATAATATATCTACTTAAATTTTATCTTGATTATTTATTGAAAACAAAATTAAGTTTACATATAAATTGAAAAAAAAAAACGATGTAAAATATTATTCTTATAAAATGGATAATAAGTAAAACAAAAAAAAAAGAATATTCTTCATGTTATGATTACGCTTTGCTGTGAAACAATTGAGATTGTTTCGAATTATTATAAAAATTGCATGCTTTCTCCTTAGCGATAGTAGTTCACCTTGTTTGTTTATAGAAGAACAAAAGTGAAAATTGGGAATATTGAAGTGAATGAGTATCAATTTAACAGTGGCAGTGTCCCAGCCAAACATAAGAAATTATTAGTTGATTTAATTAAAAATAAAATCATTTTTATATTTCTAATTAAAATGAATAACTCATTTATTTATATCAGAAAGAATTAAATTGTTACTCCTTGGAACAACTGCTTAGAAACAGACCAATCAAATTGACTAAAAAATAAATCGTTTATACATATGTTGAATGAATAATCGTAAATATTTTTTAAATAAATTCATTTAAGGCAATGTATTAATTTATTTAAATAAAAAAAAATTCCATTTAATAATAAAAATGATCATTATAATGAGGCATATGACTGCATTGTATTCATTTCAATTAACTTTTTGCGAATTAAATTCCTATGTTAAAGGTGATTCATCCCACTATATAAATGTTTTACTGAATCCAATTGATATCGTAGGTAAGAGGTAAGAAACTTCTTTAGAATATAAGGTCAGTTTTTTAGCATTGATTTTCACGAACCGGTTATAATGCCAAACTGTTGTCGAGGCCCAACTTCTTTTCCGATGATGTAATATTCACACGTTGGTATAAAAATTTTCTTTTTACACAACAGAAACTTTGAAAACACAGCTTCGACGCAAAGCATTTAACGGCATAAATTACCTCACTATTCACCGTTTATGTTTAAATTCATGTTTATGCTCTTATGCTTTACATTATGTTTATGTATAAATACAACGAATTATTTTAAATATTGTATTTTTATATTGTACTGTAGAAGGAGTGTAGCGTGTATTTTATGATTTTTCATTACCCATCCGTTGATTGTAGTTGTCATGAGCCGCATCATGTATTTTATATATAATTATATTCTCTTATTATTGAAAGTCAACACTAAAAACTCATTCAACTCTCGATGATATTTTAGTTTGTGTATTTCATATAGTCTTGAAGTCACCAGCTGGCGACGCACACGTAAAATTATATATTCGATCGAGCCAAAGGAATAAAAATACTAATAATAGTGTTGTATTACCTTTAAATATTTTGATTTTCTTGGAAATTCAGAAGGAATTATCAAAGTTTATTTATTTGGGAAAACACCACTTATCTGGTGAGTAATCGAAAATTTAATTTAACTAGAACACTTGACTTTAAAATCGAAGAGAGTTTTTTTTTTTCATATTGGTGGCCAAAGAAAAATTTTATTTTGTTAAGAAATATTGAGACAACTTATCAATGAGAGTTGGCCAAGTGTATTGTAGTCATGTATATAAGCGCAAAATAAATTAAAACAATAATTCAGTGGTAACCGAACAAAGTAGCATTCGTATATTCACGGACGGGTGATGTATGCGATTATTCCACCTACCAAGTATCAAGTGGTTGTATTCAGTATATAGTGATTGGAATTTACATTTAAAATAAAAATTGGAACATGTTCCGAATAAAAAATTACTGATTATCGGATAGTGCATTATTTTCGGTGACTTTAAATAGTATCATCCTTTCAATGCCATTGAATGAAAATGAAAATGGATTAATAAATTTCGTTCAATAAAATCCTTCCAAGGCTCTTAATTGATCCAAATATTAAAACTAATGTAGAAACAAAACCAATTAATTTGGTGGCATACAAACCATACGAGAATTAAAAATAAAATTAGAGACAGAACCAACAATTCAATTTCAGTTACAACTTGCCCTCTTACACGATACGCTATTTAATAATGCATGTTAATTAATTCAATCAATCTATTCTCTGGTGTTTATGTGTAGATATTGATGAATATTATATTCCATTTGTAATGGACGAGGAAATGACCAAATATACATAAGCACACAATATGATAATCCAATCCAGTTAAAAAGTTGAATACAATAAAAACGACAAAATTCTAATTTAATTCGTCGGTCTAGTCTGGTAAGTCTCTGGCAAAGAGTATGTTGTTGGCAGATTAACAGTTTAAAAAAGTTACTATATTTAAAATCTAATTTGTACTTTAACTTCAGTGATAAAATAGAGAAAAAAACAGTGAAAATAGAGTTCCTTATCAATCCTATGTAATAAATTGTTAAAAATTAAAGTCATTTAGTAATAAAAAAAGGATTAAAGTGATTAAAATGTATCAAACAGGTAAGTAGTGTCAGCGTAGTACAGTGTTGATAAAGTAACTCAAATAAATGCTTTCTGATTGTATTATGTATGTGAAGTCACGTTGTCATTTTACGCGGTGAATGGGAAATAATTTAACTGAAGAAACCTGTAGCACTACTATGCTTATCGTAAACCACACGATTTGTAAAAAAATAAATGTATATCATTGATGCACACATATCGTTTATCTACTTAACTGAACTCTATTATTGCTCAAGTTAAAATGCCGGTATGATTTGTTGTGATTTAAATTAATCAACAATGTTTCGTTTTGTTTTTTTTTCTTTCATTTTATAATTGCAGTACACCAATACGATTTAGTCCAAGATAATGATATGGACGACAGGAACAGCATTTACCTGGACACAATCTCATTAGCTTCCGATTATGCTAAACTGAGTGCTTCCCGTCAAACGATTTATCATTCAACAGAAGATATACCAGATTCATTGGCTCATGGTGTTTATATGAATAATGGATTACATGAAGATGTAGATCAAATTGATGGCAAACAATTTGGAAATAATTCAATCAATTCGGAATCCAAACGTGTTGAAGAGGTTTCTGCTCGTCCACTTCTATCTCCTAGTAATAAGAAATCTATTGTTACATACTCGCAGTGGAAATCACGGGTAACAACCACATTCCATTCCAAAAGTCAACTAAAAACAAATCGTACATTATCTGTTATTATTTAATTTAACTTACAACTGTTTTTCTTCTATTCGGTGAAAGAATTAAAGAAAAAGCAAAATGCATTATGAATTGATATGAACAAAAAAAAACAATATTGATAATATCTTGCACTATTACTATCCTTTTGGTTACTGCAAAAGTCATATTGATTTCACCTTACAAAGAGACTGATATGAGTACAAAGCATAACAAATATGATTAAATTCATTCTAAACACATTTTGTTTTGTGAATTGTTTTTCAATGGACGTTCATACAAAGAAATGTATTTTATTTTAATTTTTTATTTTATTTCTCGGGTGTTGGATTTATTTGGATTGGCTCAATTAATTTGGATAAGAATTCTTGGAACAGATTTGATTAAAAACTTTATGTTATAGCTTTCGGTAAACTGGATACGGATTGTGGTTTTGAATTGATTTCCAATCTTAAATTTTAAATAACGCAAAATTTGAACAAACTGCATGCTTCTAACTAACTGCATGACAAATAATTATTTTTCTTTTGATAACTGGACGTTCTTATGATAATTATTACATCACATAATACACTGATTCATTTTATCGCAAATACTGTTTGTTTCGTGGTTGGAAAATTGTAAGTTAACTTTTATATGTCACGATTTCATTTAAATTTTTATATCAGCTCTTATCAGCTAGCTACGTAATAATACATAGTAAAGCTTATCAGATATTACTTTAATTGAAAACAATTAATTCGATTAATTGGACAACATATTTGAATAAATTGGCAAAGTATTATGTAGATTATCGATTGACAGATTATTATGATTTATAACTGTCATATACAATGAATTTCACTCAACCAAATATGATCGAGATCTAATCTTCAATACCAACGAATTGTTTTTATTTCCTATCTACTCAGATAAACGCAATACAAGAGTCTATTTATATGTTCATTAAACGAAAAACCATTTCGCAAATCTTACCGAACCATTACACTTCACTACCCAAATAGATGAAATGGTCTCCACAGCTCAGTATTTAACAGGCATTACAATCATAACGTTGGATCCAATCTTTATATTAAATTTGCAAACAATTTCATTAACACCTACGAATTAGTCACTTCGTGTTTTATAATGAATGCGAATAAAGATTCCGGGTAATAGAATGAATCGAAAGTTTTAGATTAAAATTTATTCATTGCATATTTAGTAAATATTCTAACAAGTGATCGGAACCAAAATCAATTAAATAAAACTTGTGTTGTGAAATCATTCAAAGACTTTTAAACTAACTGATAAGAAAGAATCATGAAATTGGTATAATAACTGTTCTATTTTATAATATCATTTGTGATAATCATAAGTCAAAATAATTGTGATCTCTAAGTGCCCTATCATATCATAATACCTCGTTTGAAAACAATAAGACTGATTAAGCATTACACACTACACTAAATTGTTAGAAAATCATGTGTGAAAATTGTATGCCAAACACAACCGTAAGTCTATATTCACATAATATATTGATTGATATTCAATAAGAGTGTGACCACTAAGGGTAAATCACTTCAATGAAACATTATAATAAGCAATTTGCTAATTTTAACAGTATTCAGCAAGACCTTGACATTGCGACACCACATTTATAAATTACTACTAATATTGTTTTGCTACGATCTCCAGTACTAATTATCAACATTTGGAAAATTAAAAAGCATACAATTTTACTAAAAGTATACAATTCCATCATGTTTTGCATTTGTATTTGCCATAATCATCACTTGCCTTTCAATTTCATTTGATCATCACCAGCACCAGTACAGTTTCAAGTAATTTTAATCGCTTCATTTTTACTTCTCAATTCTATTTATATTTAATTGTTGTACCACATTTTCTTATACATGGAAATTTTATTTTTAATCATTTATTTTATTATGGTACAAATGAAAACAGACGTGGCGTCGTTTTCAGGATGGCGAACGATCCGTGGATTTCATATTGGCCTATCGTGGTGACGATAATAATATTTCAAATTTGGATAGGCGACATAAATTTGAAACAAATCTTGAGCTAGAAGGCCTTCAACTCGAAAGGGAACAGACACAAAAGATGCATTTCATTAAAATTCATGCACCAAATGATGTCTTAAAGCGATACGCTGAAATTTTGAAGATAAAAATGCCTATTAAAACGGTATTAGTTATGCGGTATTCAATACTTCCGTAAAGGAATTAAAAATAAATTTTTATTTTAGGTCGATGAACAAGATGCAATATTAGATACTGAATTCCAGTTAATGCAGGGAATGAAATCATTTTTTGGAAGACCATTTCAATTTATTAAGTTAGACCCGAATCTATTTCCTGAGAAAAAGTATCAACTGTCTTATGAATATTCTAAAAATAATAACTATTTGTACGTGCTGAATCATACTTGATATAGATGAGTGTTTTGATCTAACAAACAACAATTAATTACTTCATATCCGTAGATTTGATGACAATGATCCAAATTTTTTTGATCAATCTATTCGAATTCAAGTGGTTTATTTTATCTTGGAACGACAACACTTCAGTGATGATGAAGAAACTGCATGTGCTGATGTAGGAATTGAAAAACTCATTACTGATCAAGTTTATCAAGCAGCATATCCACTCCATGATGTACGAGTCATTATATCAGTTCAGACACTCGGTATTTAATTTAAAATTTTGATTGTAGGGTGATAATAAATGCCATGGAAGCCAACGATCATTGTTGTACAAGGAATGGGCTAGTGTTAGAAAATGGATTAAACACCAACCGTTAGATAACATCAAAGATTATTTTGGACCAAAAGTTGCACTTTATTTTGCCTGGCTGGGATTTTATACGCACATGTTGATTCCAGCCTCAATTGTTGGCATCATTTGTTTTTTGTACGGTGTCTCTCAAGTGTTTACCAATAGGATAAGGTAATCATTTTATTCCTGAAAATGATCAGCAATCCCAAACAAATTATAATCCTTGTAAATTTCAGTGAAGATATTTGTAATGATAAGAATCCAATTATTATGTGTCCACAATGTGATGCTAAATGTGACTATTGGTATCTGCATGAGACTTGCATTTATTCCAGAGTCAACCATATTATTGATAATCCAATGACAGTGTTTTATGCTGTTTTTATGTCTGTTTGGGGTAAATATCACAAATATATATAATTTATCTTTGAGAATTATATTTAAATCACTATTCAGCTGTTCTCTACTTGGAATTGTGGAAACGATACTCAGCGAATATCATACATCGATGGGGTTTAACGGACTTTTCTCATCAAGTAGAACACCCACGACCACAATATCTTGCCCGGCTGCGGTCTACAACGAGAACAAAATTCAATGTAGTTCATCGTGTATTGGAGCCACATGTACCATTTTGGAAAGTCAAATTTCCAATTTATTTGATCAACTTTTCGATCATCTTAGCATTCGTAAGAGTATTCAAGTTCATAATGGTATTGCAGTTGATTAAAAATCTTATTTTCTTGTAGATTTGTATGGCTGTCGCTGCAGTGTTTGCTGTTATTATTTATCGAATGTCCACAATGACATCACGTAATATATTTGGCAATACGGACTCAATGTCTTACAAAATAATGGTAATGCCTGCTACAGCAGCCGTTATTAATTTGGTCGTTATTACAATCCTGAATTTTATCTATGACTATTTGGCGGCTTACTTAACCGATCTTGAATATCGTCGGACTCAAAGTGAATACGACGAGAGTTTGTCACTTAAGATTTACATGTTCCAGTTTATCAATTACTACAGTTCGATATTCTACATTGCATTCTTGAAAGGCAAATTTGTTGGATATCCAGCCAAGTACAATAAAATTTTTGGATTACGGCAAGAAGAATGTGGTCCAGGAGGTTGTCTAATGGAACTTTGCATACAGCTAGTCATCATTATGGTGGGTAAACAAGCCATGAATGCAGTGCTTGAAATGATAATTCCTTTCCTAATGAGCACGTATGCGAAAATTAAAACGAAAATCGGTTTCAATAAAAATAACGATGAAAACTTAATCGGATGCAATCAGTGGACAGAGGATTTTAAGTTACTCGATTGGGGTGGTTGCAAAGGTCTCTTCAACGAATATCTTGAAATGGTTATCCAGTATGGTTTCATAACATTGTTTGTTGTCGCTTTCCCATTGGGACCATTGTTTGCATTAATCAATAATATCTTTGAAATGAGATTGGATGCAAAAAAATTCTTAATATTCTTGAGGCGACCAGTACCACAAAGAACAAAACATATCGGCATCTGGTATAACATAATGAACGTACTTGGTCGTCTGGCTGTTGCTTCAAGTGTAAGTATAGTAATTTTAGATCATCAAGGCATTTAGTAATTGTTATCTATTTGTAGGCCTTTATTTTAGCATTTTCTTCCAACTTCATACCTCGATTAGTATACATGATGAGCGTGAACAAAGCAAATGGTGGAACTGATAAGGGTTTCTTAAATCATACATTGGCATATTTCGATACTCAAGACTTCCAAAACGGTACAGCACCATTAAGTTCAGCTTTCGGTAACGTCGAAATATGTAGGTATTCTGAGTACAGAAATCCACCATGGGTAGATCCACCATATAAGAGACCATTGGAATATTGGCACATTATGGCAGCACGACTTGCATTTATCGTAGTTTTCCAAGTACGTTTCTTTAAATATTTCTTTTATGACAGTCTGCATAACTCTCATTTTATTATAGAATTTAGTCAGCTTTATTCAGATGATAGTAGCTTGGGCTATACCAGATACACCACGCAAATTACGAGATAAGATTAAACGCGAAGACTACTTAAAACGTGAAATAATTATTGAACGGGAGAAGGAACGCGCTGGACTGCCTCGATTAGCTGGTAAATTTTTAAATCGCTTCCAAAACGGTACATCGAATACTGATGACGAACAGATAAGTGCACCAGGCGTCCGTAATAGATTTGATAAATCAAACGCATCGACTGGATCAGAAGCTGAGCACATACTGATGACAAATCTTACAGAGCGTTAGATTATTAACGGTTATTGGTTTTAGTCAAGTAACAAATTTCCTCATAATTATAACGATATTGTATTACACATTAACTAATTTATTTATGATTTTCAAATAAATTTCTTATCATATACAATGAAAAGAATATACTTAATTTATGTATACATATGTAAAAACTGTTTTCCAAAAGTAGATAGAACTATTCGTTGAACTTCATGACCCTTTGGAGTAGATGTATTAAATTTTTGAACTCCAGCCAACAACGTCACCATACAGAATAACTTCCAATTATCGTACTATCACTTATCTATTCGGTAATCGTACATAGTATTATATTTAGTCACTACTTTGTTATCATGGTCGAGTCTTAGTTGACATAATTTGGTGATAAACGTTAGTAGAAACCTTATGAATCAATAAAATTTCAGTATTGTGAGAGATTGCACAGGAACAAGCTGTCGTTAAATTGTGTTCTGTTCTCTTTAACTAATTTCCAATGGGCTCGTTGGCTAAGCGTGGAATTAAATATTTATTAGATCTAAGTAAAGCCGAGAAAAAGGCTTTTTTGGAATCATTTGATTTGATTCTAACAGATTGTGATGGTGCGTAAAATTAATATATCTAATACACATCAACGAAATTAAATAAATTCATTTTAGGTGTAATTTGGCATTTAACTAGTCCAATCGAAGGCGCCAGTGAAAGTATTGAACTGCTCCAAAAAGCAAGAAAGAAATTCGGTTTTGTCTCTAACAATTCTGTTCGAAGTCAAGAGTATTATACATCGAAAGTGAACGAGTCTAAGATTGATGCTACTATAGTGAGTAATGATTATTAATATGAATTTGTGAATCACTTCAAAATAATTATTGCGATATCATCATTAGGACGAATTCATCCATCCCGTAATTTCAACTGTTGACTATTTTAAACAAACTAATTTTAAAGGATTAGTTTATTTGATAGCAAGTGAAAACTTCAAGAAAATATTGGAAAAAAATGGATATGAATGTATTACCGGGGTAACATTAATTAATATTGATGAGATTTTATATCACATGTACATGATTTACGTTTCAGCCAAATAATGAGGTACCTGAAGACTTTCATCATTTATTGAAAACAGTGACTGATAAGCAACCCGTGAAGGCTGTTGTAATTGACTTTGATTATAATGTGAATCAAACTAAGCTAATGAGAGCTCAAATGTATCTTCGTCAACCAGATTGCATTCTTATATCTGGTGCTACTGATAGTAGCTTACCCGTTGCCAAGAACGTAAATCTACTTGGTTAGTGTCAATATCAAATGGATTAGATAACCGAATTTTGATACTATTTTTATTTTCCAGGGCCTGGTCTTTTCACAGAAATACTTGCAAAATCATCTGGTAAACATCCAATAGTGGTGGGAAAACCAGGCAACGAATTAAAAGATATTCTTTATAAGAAATATAATATAACCGATGGCAAGAGGATACTCTTCATGGGAGACACGTATAACCTATTACAAATTCACAATCCAAATTAGTACTAACGGTGTTTACAATTTTAGCTTAGAGCAAGACATTGGATTTGGACGTCATTGTAACTTCCAGACACTGCTGGTATTAACCGGATCTTCCAAGGTACAAACAGTTCTTGATTATCCCAACGAGCACCATATGCCGGACTATTATTTGAATAGCATCAGTGAATTTAAACAATTCTTTGATGACATAAACAATTAAGAAGTAATTCATTTATGGTTTTGGTTGATGCATTTAATATTGCAAATTGGTTTTACTTAATGATAATGATATTGGTTTTTATGAATTATATTTAAACTTACCTTGTGTCTAAACCACAATATTTAATGTTATTACTCACTTACTATTAGAAATGATTCTTAAAAAAATATTGAAAAATTAACTATGCACGTATTTTCAATTGTATTGAAACTTACACTAATATACCTTTTAAAGGTTTATTTGCATGTCATTTGTATTTGTATGGTTTATGCCATGAGTATAAGTACTGGGGCCAACGGGCTAAATGTGTATGTTATCAGCTTATCAGTTTATATTTAAATGTGACGACAGCATTTTTTAATTTTACATTTAATGCTTGCAACTCAGTCTGATAATCAAAGTCAAAAAAGAAAGAAAGGAATTTGTGTTTAACAAAAAATTAGATAGTTAAGGATAATAGCAATTATAAAAGGTGTATTAATAAAAATAAGATGCAAATAACACTTGATTATAATTTGGAAAGGGATCGCTTGGCTACTTTTAGTAATTGGGAGAGTGAATATGCTGAAACGGATCTAGCTCAATGTGGATTTAGATATTTGGGAGCAAGTGACGTAGTTGAATGCCACTTATGTGGAATAAGAATTAGTCAACTGGAAATAAATGATGATATCCGTGCAGTGCACGAGAATCATTCACCGCGTTGTCCCTTATTTAAAAAACTGCCACATAATGTGCCACCGGGTGATTACAACTACGAAGTAGAACGATTCGCTACTTTCGAGGGTTGGGAGAATCAACGTGTTACCGCCGCAGAATTAGCCTGTTGTGGCTTCATATATTCGGGAAAAAGTGATTTAGTTACATGCCACTTTTGTGGAATAAAAATTCAACTTTGGAAAAACAGTGACACTGTGTACGCAGAACATGTGAAGCATTCACCAAAATGTCCCTTATTGACATATGCAAAATATAAGAATGTACCGTTGAATGAGGATGTATTTAAGCATAAGGTTCCCAAACTTACAATCAATACTGTGGATGCTGGTGACAAACCCGCAGAACGAAAGATTCATGCTCCTCAATTTGAAGCGTTACATCGACGTCAAAATTCATATGAAAAATGGCCTAAGTATTTGAAACAAAGACCAGAAAGATTGAGCGCAGCAGGATTCTATTATGAGGGGAAAAATGATGAAGTTACATGCTATTCTTGCGGTGGTGTATTAAATAGTTGGAACATTGAGGATGATGAGTACGATAAACATTCTGCAAGTTTTCCTGACTGCGAACTCTCAAAGAAGTATAAAATGAAATAAGATAAGGGAGACATCTGTAAAATACTGTTTCAATTTATTTTGCATAACATAAATGTAAAAATACAACCTATATACCAGAATAATATGAAAATTTGTAGTATTTTTTTAGTATCATCCTTTCAGATTGCTTATTAATGTAGGAGTCTCGAATTTAAAGCATAAATTTTAATATTCCGACAATTATTAGATCTATAGATTAGCGATACATAACAATTGTCTTTTTCTTTCTTTCTATATTTTGATTACAATTAATAATTAACTTTTTAAGGTTTTTGCCTTCAAAATAGCTGATGTAAATAAAAAACATATGATTGAGGAAAATATTTTGTAGCGGAAAGAAAAAGTGAAAAATCAATAGCTTGTTGAGAAACCCAAACAAATAAATTTTTACCCCAAATTTGCAACACAGTAAAATATTGAAATTGTTAAGTTGTTAACCATCAATTAATTTCTAGGTTCCTTAAAATGGATCCTAACGTACAAAATCCATTGATCCAAAAGGAGACTATATCTCCAGGACACACGTTTGTGCAATTCTTGCCTGGAGCTAGAGTAAGTATAAGGATGCACGATTATTTTAAACCTAATACTAATGAGAAATCTTTCCTGCAAGGTCAAATTCCATTATCAAACAAGGAAATGTGATACGGACAATACAATAATTGATGATAGTAGGAGCATTGGTCAACCAATGGATTTAGTAATAGGCAAGAAATTTAAATTGGAGGTCTGGGAAGTAATAGTACAGAAGCTAGCAATCGGAGAGGTTGCCAAATTTACCGTACACGAAGATGTATGTTGATATTTTGAATCCCCGGTTCAATACAATGATACTGATCATTTGTATATTTGTAGTTGGTAACACAATATCCATTTGTGTCGAAGACAATCAGGGATTCAAGGAAACCTCAACATGATCGCAAACATTGTTGCGGTATGACTCTACAGAACGAGGGATTAGGATACAAAGACTTAGATGAATTATTTACCACTCCGGTGCCATTACAATTCATAATCGAACTGCTCTCTGTAGAACATCCAAATGAATATCAAAAAGAATCTTGGCAATACTCCGACACGGAAAAATTGGATCAGGTACAGGTATTAAAGAACATTGGAAACAAATATTACGCAGAGGGTGATTATTATAAAGCTGAGGATTCGTATCGTACTGCCTTGGGTTACTTGGAGCAGTTAATGTTGAAGTAATTGAAATATTTTCATTTCATTGATGAAATACATACGAACCAGTGTTTTTATTTTAGGGAAAAACCAAATGACGAAGAATGGAATCAAATGGCTCAATCCAAAGTACCTCTTTTACTTAACTATTCCCAATGTAAATTATTGAGCAAGGATTATTATGCTGTTATAGAACATTGTACGGAAGCAATCAAATATGATCCAAAAAATGTGAAAGCGTATTATCGAAGGGCAAAAGCAAATGTTGGTGCCTGGAATCCAAAAGAGGCCGAACAAGACTTTAAAGAATGTTTGAAACTTGATAAGGGACTCACAAATTGCGTCAACGATGATTTAAAAAAATTAAAAGAAGAAATCATGAAAAAGAATATTGATGATAAAAAAGTGTATCACAAAATGTTTTAGTCATTATCCAGCCATATATTTTGTTATTTCACACTAATAATTTATAAATTACATTGTATCTTGTATGTACAGAATATTTTGTTTGTAGTTGAATCTGTTTCAATAATATTTATATAATATAGTATCTAACAACAACATATACATTGTCGAATAATTGAATAAAAACTTAATCAAATAAGCATAATGGCTAATTCCAAGTACTAAAAACTTCTATTGCACACATTTATTGCTTTCAATTATCTAATAAGGAAATAACTCATTGAAAAGCATTTGATTTGCTATAATTTATTCTAAATGCTTGTTTAAAAAGTTTATGCAGGTAATGTTTACGACATCTCTAGATGTTGATCTAGCGGGGCTATATTCAGTAGTAGATTTTCTACTTGTTCATCGGAAAGCGCATCTTTATTTTCTGAACTGCAATATATTTAGGTAATATTATTAAATGATATCAAAATTAATTTCAGATGCACTTGATGTCACTCACCGAAAGAAAAGAAAATCCATATTAGCGTCAGTTGGTAACTCTGATTCGCTATTACGTCTCTCCAATGATTTTCCCACTCGTGAAAACACATCCTTTACTCGATCACCAGCATCCAACAATATATCTATACTTTGTCTTCTTCCTGAATTTTTTAAACTAATCCACCCTGACATTTTCTCTTTACTGCTATTGTTTGCACCATTGGTATTCTCTGTTTTTGTCACTTTATAAGTCACCTTTTTGTTTTCTGATGAACAAGACGATATGTCTGTTTCGGATGGTGTATTATCATCGCTCTGCAATTTATTTGAATACCCTGAACTAGAACTTTCTGAATTTGATAGTGGTATATCTGTCCATTTTTCAATCTCTTCATTTGATAATATTCCCTAGAAAATTATAAAAATTATGGTACGGATAATACGGAAATGGATTACAAAAGCTAATACTTCCTCAGCCGAATAAATATTAGTCGAACTGTCGTCTTTGATCATCGTCATTTGCCGATAATCATAATAAAGATGTGGTGACTCCAGATCATCTAATTTTCTCTGTCTAATTGGACTTGAAGCAAGGCTCAATTGTGCTGGTAAATTTAAATATTCATCATTACATATATCTTGTGGGATTTCAGTATCAGCTACTTGTAAATTGGACAATTCATCTGATATGGTGTTATTCAATTCCTTTTGTTCTCTACGCATCCTATGAATATCTTCTGATATCTCTTCAAGGCGTCTTAAAGCTTCATTGTAGGTAACTTTTGATTCTTGTATGCCTTCCTCTAGTCTATCAATCTTTAGTTTTTGGTCTTTTAACAGCCCATTAAAATTTGCTCTAGTTTCATAATATGGTCTGAAAGGAAAAATATGTTAATTAACAGTAACATTAATTAACAGTAAATTAATATTTACTGTTCAGTAATATATATTTTTTTCAAATGTTGAAATTATAAAGTAAATCATAATACTCACAAAATGAAAAATTGTGGTTCGTAAGCAACTAAATTAATAAATAACCAATTTCGTCGAATTCGTAAACTATTATAATGAAATAAAGATATTAAATAAAAACTAATTGCGTTACTATAACTGGAACACCAACAACGGTATACCTGGAAGCTTTTATGGCACTTTTCAATTGTTGCTGTAATCGGCTAACACGATTATTGGCAACATCTTTCTTCAGTAAACATATTCTTAGATTATTCTGTTTATTTGTACAATCAATTTGTGTTTCATGAACACGACTCGTGGCATGGCTCAGCATCTCTTGACAGGCAGCATCCAAGGTGGATTGCTCTAAACCGTGCTCTGCCAAATTCACCATTTCCTTGGCGGCTGTTAAATTTGATTTTGATTTCTCCAACTCGATTGCTGCCTTTTCCGTTTCCTTAGCCACTTGGGCTGCATAGAGACGGGCCTCGTAATACGGTTTGGCTGATTCAATTGCATTTCCCAGTTTATGTGCCGCTTGCTTAATCGTTATTAAACTCTCAGATAACATTTTCCGAAATTCTCTTTTCGCTTCCTGAAACCAAAATCAGATTATCGATTTTACATTGCACCATAACACTACAAAATTATATGATTTTCAATTACATACATCCAATTCCACCTCATGACTATTTATTTTGTCCGTGGCACTGTTCAGTTTTTCCAATTCAACCTAAATTAAGCGAAATGAATAGTTAAATGGGTCAAGTTCAAGTTAAATGTGGCATTTTGCGTGGTTTTAGAAAGCAAAACTACTCTTTATACCTGAATCCGAGGATCGATTGCACTCTCTGCACCAGACATTATTATGAATTGTTCCTATCACACAACTATCACAAGTTACTTAAATAAAAACATTACTCTAAAATTTATACAATTACTGTATGTACAATTAAATGCAAACACACCTACTAATTAATCGACAACCATTTAGTTTAATATAGTCGTGATTAGTTTTTTCTACCATTCGTATTTCCAATGCGAATGCATTCTTCAACGACACTTGATACCAATCCGTTTCGAATGGAAAAATTTTCCAACACCCCTCGAAAGTTTGTTGAATTTTCCACCCGTAATACTTCTGAGGGAAATCTCCTCTCATGTCGTGTTTTGGAATTTGAATTTGCCGGCAGTCAAATAAAAGTAAACGCTTTCTGCCCACGAGAAGCGATTTTGACATTATCAGGTGGCTCGTGAAATGTCGTATTTTGTTAAGTACAGTATGCGTAAGTACAACAAGTTCATTCGCGATATTCCAGTTCAATATGAAAACCACGTAACGAGCTATCGAAATTATAAGCATCTACGAGTTTTCAAATCCGAGTATGAAATTTCAATTTCTTCGACTCATTTTTAAACTCATTTTTGCCTAGAAAATCACTGAAAATTGGTGTTGTTTGTTTCTAAAAACTCTTATAGCTGCCCATATCTCTTCGAAGACGTGTCACATGCCTATAGTAAGTGAAAATTTTTTATCATTACACCATTCTGCATTTGAACCATGTTTTGCGTTGAGAATCACTGAAATGGTAATGTTTCTTTTAAAAAGCAATATATCTTCCCATATTTCTTAGAAGTCATGTTATTCTGCATACAGTTAGTGATTAATTTTAGCCATTTACACCATTTTTCCATTTTATGTTTTCGACGCAATCAGTTGAAATTCATTTTCTCAAAAACACCGTGAAGCAGTGAGTTGTTTTTCGTATTACAATTAATTTTTTTACTTGCAATATATTCCGAATAGTCGATTAGCTGAGCTCGGACGGATAGTTGTTTTTGTCACACATTTCTTTCTTTCTCGCTCCAGGTGTTTTTCTTTTAAACGTCTCAAATTATTTGAATTAGGCTAGTTAATTATGTTTATTATAACATAAAGTTTTTTGGAACAAGGTGATCATTTACCGAATATCAGATTTTAATTCTCTGTAATTTTTATTGTAATACGACAAGTTAAAGTTAATTCAAGTGAAATAAGTGGAAATCAATTTCTTTATCGTGTGAATTGTTCAAGTTTTTGTTTGTTGGCAACCAAAAAGAAAAATAATTTTAGGTGTTTAGTTCTCAATTTTCATATGTATAAAAGGAAAAACCAATAAAAATGGGTATGAAACAGTACCGATTTAAGTGAATATAACATAATTTTGGTATCATCGATTACTTGCTGTTGGATTGCAACAAAATACATTTAAGCTAGTGGCACCTCATGAATTAAAAGGTAAATGCATTTAAACAACAATCTTATTCGGTTCAATAGAATTTGAAAACACCCAACTCGGATTATGATAGTGTCTCAGGAGTATTCACACAAACTATTGTAATTTTGTGGATTGCATGAATGAAATTGGTATTAGATTTTACATTTTTCTTACTGGTGCACTCATATATAAAGAAATTGAGTAAAGAAAATTATAAATTTAGTAGAATCCTTATGGAAACCAATGTGAATCAAGCTAGTGTATATGGAAAAATTGTTTAGAATTACCGAAAAGATAAACATAAGGCTATGGAATCTGTTCAACATAAACTAAATTCATTTCGATTTGATTCCCGTTCAATTGTCGATTCATATTATTTCTAAGAGAATACAATATTCTCATCTCTTTTATTTTTGGAAGTTCTTGTGAATGTTACCGTACTGTATGTAAACTGTGGGCGATGATGACAACATTTTTGTTTAAAATTATACAAATCTGCAAAACAAAACAAAAAAAAAATATTTTTTTGTTTATTTGCATATCCAATATACGGCGAGTTGTACCTGTTTAAATGAAATTCAGTAATCAACTTTATGGTGGCTGTTTGAAGTTTAAACCGCATTACAGCATTCACCAATATAAGAGACAAGGCAAAAAGATTCAAAAACATTATTGCGGTGACAAATGAGAAATTATCACACAAAAATAGAGGAGTAGCCAGAATTGAAAAGAGTGGCGAAAACTGTTTCCCATTCCGTATTGTCGCGAATGATGTTTTATACCAAAAAGATGTGAATATTTTTATTCCGATGTTAAAATGATTCCTTCGATGATGTACACAAAGACAGAGATGAATGGCAACAGAGACATAAAGATGATGATGCTGTCTATTGACTCTAGATATATTATACACTTCATCGGTTTGTTGTATGAAAGAATATTCTAATGTCTGGACAATGATAAAAATTATTCAGTTAACTGTTTGTCTATATTCCTCCCGGATGGTATATTTAAACCTTCATTTAGTATATACAATAATGTTATTGAACCATACCGTTCGTCTTAATATACAAAACAGTTTAAACTTTAACATTATTTAAATTTCCATTTTATTTAAAATTCCATTTTAATATATTGGACGTACAGTGATATTAATTTCTAACGCGTTTAAATTATCATCATAATCAAGTTACACTGCATACCATTGATATGATTTGATTAATTTTGTAATAAAATCACAGGAAAAATAAAATGAATAGATAGTTGTTGTACAGGTAATAAATGAATAATGGTGACCCATTAGTTATTAGTTTAAATCAAAATCAAATGCACTATGCGTACAAATAATTAACAATAAATATTCAGCTAGGGAATTCTGTTATAATACTAAATCGTTAATGTTAAGTGAGTGCATTTTTTTATATTTACTTTACGGTTATTTATTAAACATGAATTGAAAACAAAACAACCAAAAGGTGCATACGATCTGACACCAATAATAATCGCTATCACAGAATACACCTATCCAATACGAATGAATTTATATCTGAATTTAGTTAGTTTTATTCAAAGATCAATGGGTAATTCTATTACAAGTTTTTAGCGGATAACTTTTAAAATAGAAGGAATATTAATCCATATCCATCACAGTCTGTATCGTGTTTCACCTCAACTGTAATCAATTTTGTTCCCATCAAATTGGTAATTGATTTTTATATGGAATTGAATAACACTGACTGTTTAGAAGATATACAGTCTCTGGGTAGGAACAATATTAAATTCTAGTCGTTGATACAAAGATTTGTTAGTATTAGAGATGTAAACATGAATGAATCAAAGAGAGATGATAGTAAAACAACAAAAAATATAAAATCTACATTATGGAATTAAATGACATGAAAAATGTGTAATTGATCGGATCAATTCACTGGTTGAGTTATTGATATACAACAAAAAAAAATAATGGAAACGGATTAAATTATGTATAGCATTGATGACTTTTAAGACAGTAAATTTTGCGGTACATACAGATTCAATGAGTTGGTGTTTAGTTCAAGGAAAAAACCATATTTTTGTAGCAATTTGAAACTTGGTGGCAAAAGTGTTTTAGAAGTCATATCAAATTAATATGATTCTATTAAGTCTTGAGAGTTCTTAAACGTTAATGAAGTAGATTTTTTTTTGTTATAAATAAATAATCATTAGAAATGTGTCAATTTTATAAATATTATCACTTAAACTGACTGACGATAGAAATAACATAAATGTAATGTGCAAAGTGTTTTAAATTCCAACCAAATCAATGGTATTTGTAGAAATAACTAAGATGTTCTTGGTTACTTCTGTAATATAACTGAGTTGTTTAATAAGTTTCTGTAATTAACAAACCAATTAATGAATGACGGAATTAGGGATGAAAGTGACACCAAATATTCAATTGTAATCACGTAAATTTACATTTACGTTCAACATTTACTGTCGTGCTAATGAAAGTTACCGTGAATTGTTTTTTTTTTTTTGTTGGTATGTTCTTAATAAATTTGATCGTCATCAGAATTAATTTACATATAAAGATCCTTTATATTGACACGTTTTTTAATGTTTCTGTTATACGGTAATGTATTTTAATTAGTTTCTTATTATTTATTATGGACAGAGAAATAGAACAGATTTAATAATGTTTTATACTGAATACTACTTAATTATATTTAATTAACGGGCGATAAAATAACACAGGTAACACACCATATATACAATATAATTAACAAATAGATTATTAATTTGTAGTGACTTTAAATTACAGAAATATTTAAATAATTATCTATTATTTGTATGAAAATTTGGTAACAATTTTGAATTGGTGGGCTAATTTGCTGATATTTTATGGGTGGTTACTTCATTGTATCAATATTTGATAAAAACAGTCAAATGAATTGCTTCTTTTTTATTTCTATTATCCTAAATGGTATGTAACCACAAATAAAAACAAAATATTTTCAATGGGATCTGTTTTGTCTCGATATTAAAAATTATAATCACACCTTATTTGGAATATTTGCGTATGCAAATATAAATAACAGTGATAAACAATGATGATTACAAAGTCCACTATACATATAATAATGATAATATGCCAACAAATGATTGTGAACTGGTTTATTGGTCCCAGTTACAATAATATCATAATTAAAGTTATATGAATACCGTATGATAAATGTAAACTATTAAAAGTCAAATAAAGTCACTAAATAACACGTTTTCTTTTATTGCGTGAATAGTCAACAATTAAAAATTAGTTAATCTTCAATTCCATTCTCTAAGACGGTGTCAATTATTCAAATTCTATAGATGAATAAATGATAATTACAATTAAATGAAACACATTGTAATTTAAAAGTTATTTCTTTTGCACAACGATGAATTACATTTTCATTTAACGTTATTTTAATGCATTCAACGTAGACAAGTTGGTAAATAAAATTATATGAAAAGAATAAATAAATGAAAAAAAAAAAAAGCAAACATCAATTGATTTAAAAAAGTTTAAACTTAAGACGCGGCACTTGATATAATGCAATCCAATTGGATGATTTGTTTTTATTTTATTTTATTTTTTGTTGTAAAATACATTAAATATATTTGTATCAACATATTCTGTCTGTATTTTAGTTAATTCACATGCTACATTTAGTACAATTGTGTTCCATTTACAGCCTTGTATTAAATACGTGTTTTAAATGCATTCTTTTGAATCAAACAAATAAAAATCAAAAAAAAACTAAAATAAATAAACAGAAAAAAATAAATTTATTGGTTTTGAATTGATTTAGCATTAAAAAATTGCTATGTGATAATTTATAATATTCATGTCATTGGAATCCTTACGACTTTAATATGGATAAAAAAAAATTAATACGATCAACCGTGATTTAATCTACATTACAATATGAAGTTCACATAAACTGTGAGTTTTGCCAATAATGTGTTGTCAATATTAATTATCAGCACACCTAAAGCTCCAGCCAACGTATGAGTAGTTGGATGTCTCTTTAAATGTTTTTTCATTCAATCAATTTTATTCACATCGTATAGTGAACTGTTCTATGTAAATTATAACTTAATTATTCTATCGCGTGAAAATGAATTTAAAGACTAAAACTTTAGATGATTTCATAATACAAAATCATGATTAATATTTAATATGAATAAAATGAATAGAAAATATTTAAAATTCAATAGTATGATGACCATACTAATTGATTTTGAATTATGCTGCCGGTCAGATGTTTTAACTGCTAATAAATGATATTTTGTATAACGATATTTGCTAAAATTATTAGTTTAATATAATATGAATAATTGATTGGTTTGAATAGTCCAAAGTGTGTGTTTATTTAGTTACATTGATTACATTAATTATACAGGAAATAGTAATATGCCAATATTAGAATTACCAGAAAGTTATTGACTTAAAAAAAAAACTATAAGAAAATTTTGTGACAGGAATCGAAAGTGTATTCATTAAAAAAAAAGATTTCATGTGATTCATACAAGGGAACCATATGAAAAAGAATAAGTACTAAACAATTAAGGTAACTGTTTTAACTTCAACGTCTGCTTTTATGGTAACGGGCGCCATATTCAGGGGTTTTCCAATTTTGTTTTTACTTGATGTGAATTAATTGTATTGCCATTGATGATAAAATTTATATTGCAATTAACGTGCGTACAATTATGCATCATAACACAGTGCAAATGATTTAATTTTATCATTTGTGATTCATTATTAGTATGATTATATTTTGTTGTTGACGACAATATAAATGAATTAATGTAATTTCAATTAAATACAATGAATCAGGAATGTTTTTAACAAAATTAAGGGTGATTTGTAGCTATAACTAATACTTAGTTGATTTACAATTATTTGGTATGTAAATTATTTGAAATTACCTAACAAGATGAGTTAAGTTGCTTAACAATATATTAAAGCTGTATTATGTGCGATTGAATTTTATATGAATTTAAAAAAAAAAAAATGAAAATAACTATATGACCTTAAAGGATGAAATAGATATTTATAGATTCTGGGTATTGGTATGATCACACATCTCGTTATCATTTCACGACAGAATGGATATAATAATATGGAATAAAATCGATGTTGTGACAATATCCTAGTCTCGTCTTGTAGTCATTTGGGTGGAAAACAAAAAAAAGCTCAGGTTATTTATCGATCGTTGGTTATCAATATGAATTCAAAATAATAAAAAAAAAAATAGAATAAAAAAGAATGGGTGCATTATGAGAAGCCAATTGAGCTAGATAACACCTTACCTGGACAGCTAAAGTATTGAAACATTTCTGTATAAAACGTTTTTTTTTTATTATTAATTCTCTCAATTCTTTTGTGTTCTATTGAAACTGACATATTCAGTGATATGGGATCACCTGTGTTTGATGATTCGAAAATTATAAAATACTAACTAAAAACGATTGATAGAAAACAAAGTGGTTTATGGTATATCATTTGAATCTTATACATACAAGTGTATCGGGTATCTCACTTTAATGCCATCGTTGATTTTTTACTAATGGCAAACAACCTTTCCTTGTATGTGGTGTATTGAATTTAAATTTAGCCACATGCTATTTCGCAATGTCAATAACATATCATTGATGTAATTCTGTGCCCATGTAAAAATGATGTTTTATTATACACAATATACATATACGAGGATACATATAGTGGTACCAATAGAGATTATTTGGGTGATGTATAAACGTTGATGAACCTGATGAAGCACTTAATGAATTGAGTAAATGTCAGCTCTGAGAGGGAATACCACTTTTATTCTTGTCCTCGTAATTATCATATCGTACAGTTTTTTATTTTCAATTTTATTCTTTAATGTGTTTCAACGGAATTGTGTGGCACGAATAATAAAAAATAAAATAAAATATCTAAAATACATAGAATAGATCTAATTAGAGAAGGCAAATGGGGATAATCAACACAGGTTGAACTAATCAATTTCAATAGATTGGCTTTTGTGGTGAAGAATCAATGAATTATGAAAATATTGTTCTGCTCCAATTGAAGTCCATTCTAATTCGGATAATCATGATTTTATTACCTTGAATTAAAGAGGTGTGTGCTAGTTCATACCTTTTACTATTCTACGGATGTGAAAATGAAAATTATTTTATAAACATAAAATTAAATTACTGGCCATATCTTTAATTATTATTAATGTGCATTAGGTGAATATAATTGATGTGCTTCTTCCGAATTAAAATCATATGTAAAGTAATTCAAGTTTTATATTTTTGTAATTAATGTTTATAGAACAAATAATAATTTCCACTAAGGAAGGGAATATAAATATGAATAATAATGATAATAGCAAGTGTGTAATTAGTTTCTTTAAACTTGTAAATTTGTTTCAATTAAAAATTCAGCTAATAAATTTAAATATGATTTCTGTATAATGTCAAATACATAAAGTTGCGTCATTGGCACCAAAGCAGTAATGAAAATGATTAACCAATTATTAATTGACGTTGTATTGGCCCATAAATACAATATCATCATCTCTTTTAATTGAAATATTAACGATCGTAACCAATAAAAATATTAACTTTTTGTTATGTTCAGTTTGTTTTTTATGTGTTTTCATTGTTTGCGTTAATTTGCATCTTTGTTAATCAGTGAGGATTGTTTCATTAAAAATAGATATAGAATGAATTTATAGGGATCAAAACAATGGCAAAAGTCATAAAAATTAATATTAACAAGATCACTACAAACAAATTTAGTTTTTCACGATATATTCAGTTATTTAACATTGATGAATGTTCAGTTAAATTAAAACAAAAAGAAAAGATTCATAATATTTTTTCATACTTGGATAAACAGTGTGTACGAAAGAAAAATATTGAAAATGCCCACCGACCACGAGTAACAGTGGAAATCCTCTGTATACAATGTTGCTTGTGTCTTTAATGTTTTTCTTTCTATAAATTCTTGGTTTGAAAAGAAAAACATTTCCAACAGATGTTCTAATTAATAACTTGATGGTTATAATTCGCTACATTCCGTAATATAATGAGAACGGGAGGGGAAAAGAAACAACATTGGCATGAAAATAAAAAGTTAATTAATTAGTTCAGTGTTTTATAATTTTTGTATAAAATTGTAGATGAAAATACTGAAAACTATTGGCATAATGTTGATATTGAAATCGCGATTTAATGGGAAAGGTGAAATCATATTTGTCGGACATTCAAAGATAAACAATTTGGTAAATAATTATCGATAGCAAATAGAACAGATAATGAATATTTTCGCATATAAAAAGAAAGACGAGTAAAATAGACTCAATTATGTGGGATGAAAAGTTCGGATTAGAACAATTCCTGTGTAAATGCCTTTTGGCTATTCGAAATTGCCAATGGCAGTGATTGCTAGACAATATTCAATATGAACACTGGCCACACATCAGTTAATGAAAAATGAAAAAAATAAAATTTAAATGAAAACCGTGTTACCCTGTCTAACATTCACGGTATGGTATTAATTATATTTAAAGTGTTATGACCATTTCAATTATATTCACATTAAATGATTTTTTTTTTGTATTTTCTGTTCGTTCTTAAAATATTCTCGCTGTGATGTTTTTGCCACTAGCAATATTCAATATTATCATATTTCAGACGTCTTCATTCTTTTCGCCATACTCAATGGTTTTAGTTTGTTTTATTTTAAGAAGTTCACAGTTTGAACAAAGTAACAAATTTATTGGTTTTTGTGTTTCTTGAAAAAGAATAATTTACTGGTTTTATTTTATTTCTGTAATTTCCGTTTCTTGCAACTGAGTAAAATCAAATCAATTGTCGATATTAGTTTAGCGCTGGTCAACGTAAAGGAATCATTTACTAGTTATTTATTAAACATTGTAAGAGCCACACGTTTTAACAGTGGCCATTTGAAAGGGTTAAGTGGCATAGTGAAGAGGTCAGTGTTCAGTTGCCAATTGCATATCACATTTTAACCAAAAACGAATATTGAATTTTATGTGTTCACTATTTAAGTGAACGTGCACATGTTAAATATAACCGTTTTGTATAAAACTAATATGGGATAAATTGTACGATGGTAGAGTCTTCAATTGGAAAAAGAAAATTAATTTTAACATCACTTACGTTACGTTCATATAAAGTGTTTATTTAAAAAATTAATGAATTTCCGATATGTTAATCATGGATTATGGCCGTTTAACGAGTTTTTACATAAAACAAAAATCAATAAGTAAATTATGTGTATTATATGATTATAATCCTAAGGTTTAGCAGCACCACCTGGTTTACCACCAGCATTTTGTTTTAATAAATCACCAACAACACCATCTACACCACTAAGCACTGAACCAAGTACGTCATTCACTTTAGATGGACCAGGTACACCACCTTGTGGAAGAGCAGCTACTTGAGCAATTGTGGCAAACAAGAATACCACTGCCAATAAAATCACTATTTTACTAACTGGAGCCATTGTATTTCGATTGTTTTATTCCAACTTATTTGAATTCTTCACTAAATAAATCAGGTGTATTGTTTACCGATTAACTCTATAATTTACAAAAGGGAGAGAGAGAAAACAAAAATTACACCAGTCAATAAATGATTTGTTTATTCACACATAATAATAATATGGTGAGACGATAATGAAACTCATTGACTTACAAATAATAGTCTTTGCACAAATATCGTTGGCTTACTGATAGATGTAGTGTAAAAATCCTTGGATTAAATATGTTGTTATTCTACCGATAATTTACATTTAAAATGTCGTGTGGTCATGAATCAATGATAAAAAACAAACAAAAAAAAAAGTTTATTTCATTTCTTGTCTTTCATAAATTTTTGTTCAAAATTATTAAAAGTATTTGAACTTATTTAAAAGTAATAAAATTAATTTAATTATGTCTGTGAATGATAAAAAATGAAATATTTTAACTTGTCACAGCTGATTTATATCACGGTTAAAGAATGTTTTAAAAAGTTTATGAGCTTATGAATAAGAAAGCAATATTCCGTCACCAATATATGGTTGATTTTGAATGATGATGTAACATGATAACGAGTCGCATAATTGGAATCAATTATTTTAATTATAATTCGAAATAAATGTAAATGGGATTTGTTCGAACTGAATACCATAAATTTAAATTGAATTTAATGTGATCTGTGGGAGTCATTTCAATATAAAATTTCTTATTGTGTTCAATAATAATTATGATCATGTTTCTTTTATCTATTCATTGAAAGAGCCAAAAGAAATTTAAATATTAAATACGAATTTACTTATTATTTTAAAATTATTATTTGAAATAAAAAATATGTTTTTGTTTTTATGTGAACCTTATTTTGAACCTTCTTAAAAATAATTTTAATAGTTTGAATATTACTCAATTAGCCTTGTGTATTAAAGTCGACAAAATAAGTTGATTTTTGTGGTCAATTTTCATAAAAATTAATAATAAGAAGTGGTTAGTTAACCATTAGACCTTGTAAATATAAGTGCGTTAAAATATTTATTGCCACTGTATGTTTCGGTTAAATAGATTTTGATTATTAAGAGTCATGTTAGTTGTTTATACGGTTCATAATATTTTTGACTATTTACATATTACCATATCGTAAAATTATGTGCTGAAAAATGTTTGCTTTATTGTTTTACTTAATGTTTATGTGTTACCGGCAATCGTTTTTTTTTAAATTTTAAATAACAATAACAAGCGTCTTACAAGTGGTGTAATTCATAATAACATACAATATGAATTTCACATTAATTAGTGGTTAATTACAACTAATTCTTCCGAATTAACTATTGGCATAAACTTAAATTGTGTTTCTTAATTCAATTCGTAGTACCGATTTTAAATATTTCACATATCATAAAAATAAACTTGTGTAATTCAATTTCTAAAATTAAATAAATTAATATTTCAGAAATTTTATTTACTATCATATGTGAATTTCACGTCAATTACAACACTAAATCGTTTATTGCTTTAGTTATTTATTAATAGCATTATTAATGAAATGAACTTGAAAATTATATGTATAGTTCATAATAAAAGTTATGAGTGTAAACATACGTACAATATACCTCTTGACAAACCTGGGACACAGAGTGAAAATAATTTTCATTCAATTGATGATTTCAATTAACTACATTTTCCAACATCCGCCCATGGTGAATTATGTATAATTAATTGATAATTACCTTTTGCTAATTTTCAATAATAAATGAATTATAATCCATAAATTATATTGGTTGAACACCAATAAGGTTTTGCTACTACATAATAATATTATAAATTAATTAAATGAAATTCAAATGAAACATAGACACTGCTGTTGATTCTATCCGATGATACTGATGATTATTAACTTCTATAGTATCATCGGATATCATTATATTCAATATATCAATCAATGATTATCAATTTTAATGATAAAAAAAAAGAGAATCAATTGATTACCTCATTCATTGATTTTCTTTTATTTTTTTGCTATTTATAACAATTTTATTTATGCTTATGGATATTTTATTCTCTCGTTTTTTTATACTAATAGACAGCATTTTGGGATGCGACTGTAAATCGCTGAATAAAATACAAACAATATACATGAATGTAATCAGTGAATAATTAATTTATCGGGTGGAAAAGTGTAATTAAAATTGATTGTAACATCAATCATGGATCATGCTGTAAAGGCGACAAAGGGTGGTAGACCGTGGAACACATTACGTTTTGAAAATGATGAACTAGAATGCCTTTATCATATCTACACACTGAAAATACAAAGATTCTCTGTGATAGGTGTTGTGACACTGGAAGTTATATTGTTTGGTGTTATGGCAATATTGAGTTTCAGTTATAAACAAATACCAACGATTCATGTAAGTGATAATTTATTTACGATTTTTATTTTCTTTTTACTGTATATCATTTAAAATAAATTAATTATAGTAAATGTATATAAATTAAAATTTATTAGCATATTTTGATTTACTACTATTAATTATTATTCAATTGATTTTTTTATGTGGTCTATTCGATTTCTATTTAACAGAATATTTCAAATTCAATATTGTGTGTGCTGTTTGCAATTATACTTGGATTATTACATTTTCGAAAAATTCATGATTCACATTTTCCATTATTGTGTTATGCCGTTCTATTTTTATCATCTGTATTTTGTTTTACATCGATGCCAATGGTTGAGAATTTATTCTTAGTGGATACCAAGGAGGTGATGGCAGAAGGTGTATGGGCAATTGTATTTGTTATATTTTTGGCATACGCAATGATGCCATTACAAATATGGGAATCGGTATCCTTTGGTATTGTACTACCAGTGATACACATATGCTTGACTGCATATCAGATTTATACAAATCCTATTTACTTGCAATATTATCAGGTATGAAGATATGAATATACCTGATATAAAATCGATTATTAATTATAAATTCAATTAAAATGTTTTTATTCTGGTGGTTCTCTGTATTTTATTTTAGATAATTTCAAATATAATATGCTTTATTGGTGCAAATGTAGCTGGCTTAGTTGTTAATATTATGATGGAGAGAGCACAACGTCGTGCATTTTTGGATACAAGAAATTGTATAGCAGCTCGTCTTGAAATGGAAGATGAAAATGAAAAATTAGAACGTTTGCTATTGAGTGTTTTACCTCAGCATGTTGCCTTGGAGATGAAGAATGACATTTTATCACCGGTTGAGACACAATTTCATAAAATTTATATACAAAAGCACGATGATGTTAGTATATTGTTCGCTGATATTGTTGGATTTACGGTGTTAGCATCGCAATGTAGCGCACAGGAATTAGTTAGATTGTTAAATGAGCTATTTGGACGTTTTGATCAATTAGCTAATGTAAGTAATTATACCAATTTCGTTTAATGTAAATTAGGTATATTCCATAATGTCATAAACATATTAACGTTATTTAAATCTTTGACAGGACAATCATTGTTTGCGAATTAAAATATTAGGTGATTGCTATTATTGTGTATCTGGATTACCAGAAAACCGAGATGATCATGCCAAATGTGCTGTAGAGATGGGCCTAGATATGATTGATGCTATCGCGTAATATGCAAAAATAACGATTCTCTGTCTTTAATTTAAAATACTAATTAAATTTTACTTTACTGTTGATTTTAGTTCTGTCGTTGAATCGACGGATGTGAATTTAAATATGAGAGTGGGAATACATTCGGGACGTGTTTTATGTGGTGTACTGGGTCTACGTAAATGGCAATTTGATGTGTGGTCTAATGATGTAACACTAGCAAATCACATGGAATCTGGAGGTGAACCGGGTCGTGTTCATATTACCAGGTAATTGTTTTATTTCCATCTAATTTTAATTTTTCTATAATGTGACATTGAAGAAGGATTAAAAAACACAAAAAAACAAACAAAATAGTTATTGTTGAGGATTTTAATTCATTTTTTTTTTATGTTTGGTATAGAGCAACATTAGATGCCTTGGGCGGTGAATATGAGGTCGAGGCCGGCTATGGAGCATCACGTGATTCTTATTTACGAGATCATGGAGTTGATACATTCTTTATAGTACCACCAGCTCATCGACGAAAGGTAACGTATTAGTACCTATTCAATTTGATGATCATTCTAATTTATTAATTTAGTTGGTATTGGGGCCAGTAGTTAAATGTGACAAAAGATAGTAATTTATGTATTTTGAACTGTATTTTGTAGCCATTGATGTTGAATACATTAGGTGTTAGGTCTGCATTATCAGCAAATAGGAGAAAATTATCATTTCGGAATGTATCTAATGTAGTAATGCAGTTGTTGCATACAATTAAATATTCGGTACCGGTGCCGTTTTCTCATATGGCAGCTGGTCCATCAACGGGTGGAAATTGTGCCGTTGGTGTTCCCTATGTGGATAAAAACATAAAAAAGGTATGCCTCGTATAAAGTATTTTATTATAATTGTACAACAATTGTTAAATATCAATCTATTGTCATTGTATTCTTTTTCTCTTTTATTTTTTTTTGTCGTTTTGCATTTTTATTGTAATTGAAAATGACGTCCATTTAGGATGCGGTAAGCAAAATCATTGTATTTAATTGAATTTAGTTAGAATTTATGTAAAAATTTGTTAAAAAAAAAGCAACAAAAAAAAAAACAAAAAAAAGTCAAATAGTGTAGTATTGTAATTAATTCTGTACAATACAACAATTAGGATTTAGATCGAATTTGGAACTCATTGAATTAGTTTTTTTTTACCAATTTGTATTGTATTATCAAATTGTATCGTTAAATTCAGTTATGACTTATTAGCAAAATGAAAATTTTGATCGACAGTTTCACAAAATGGTATTTCCCAATCAATAGGTATTACAGCTACAACAGAAATTACATGCAACATTACCTTCAAGCCAAGTTCAATTTCCAAAAACAACGAATACACGAAAAGATGGTGTTAAAAAAGTGAGATTTAGACACTCTATGTATAACTTTATATTTTCTCAACTCTCAGCTATAATTAAAAAATGTTTTTTCTTCTCATTTTTCTTCTAAATCCAATTATTGATTAAAAACCATAAAGCTGAAAATTTTTAAAATTCTGATTGGCATTTGTGTTATACTTGTGATTCAATTAGATTAACAATATAAAAATTGTATTTAGCTTGAAATTAAAATTTTGGATATAGTCCAGAAAATAAAATCCATCATTTTGTATAACACATTTCACTTAAAAGAAAAACTCCTCCGATCATGATTTGTAAATATGTAAATAAATTCATGATGATCATTTTCTATATTCCTAAATTTTGAAGCAGTCTAATTAATTACTGTGTCCTATTGAAATGCGTAACACTTTAAAACATTTAGCCAATATGTATTTTCATAAATGAAAATTTCTTTTCTCACCTGCTTCCCCTTTTGTTTAAGATTTGAGAGTGTTTTTTTTCTGTACTAAGATATATAAAACTATTATTAACCAGTTTTCTTATTAATAATAATCTATCCCTGGTTGTGTTTTATTTTGTAATGCATCGATATGCACTTAGAACTAAACAAACAAAAATCAAAATTCTTTATTTTGAATAAATAGTACGATTTATTCTTGGTTGATCAAATTTAAAACGGGTGTGCCGGAGTGGGTTGTGTGAACTTAATTTACGAGTCACTAAAATTTTTAGCCAACTTATTAATGGTTTCCAATTTTGTTATAAAATTAAAATTTCTAGAATACGGTAACGGAAAAATTTAAAAGGCCATTCAAGAAACGACATTCAAGTGCATATCATCAGCCAACAAATCGTGTGAATAAATTTTTGGCGCAAGCAATTAATGCCCGCAGTGTTGACAGAGATAAAACGAACCATGTAAATCGGCTTACATTACGGTTTCGTGATTATGAGAAAGAGCATGATTATCATCAGGATATGGACTTGGGATTCTCAACAGCAATGGGATGCAGTTTATTATTACTGATCCTTGCAACTGCCTTACAGGTAAATATAAAATATAAAACTTTTCATTTATTGCATTTATCTAATGTGGTAAATTAACTTTCTTTTTAGGTGTCAGCTTTCCCACGTACCTTAATATTATTGATATTATTTTTGACTGCTTTTATATGGATAAGTTCAATATTAATGTTACTCTTAGCTGTAAGACTCAAATGGATAATCTGGGATGTGTCACAAAGTTTTATTTTACGGTTAGCGATCACCGTCTTCACAATTGTATTACTCTATTCTGTTGGCCAAGTGAATATTGTAAGTAACATACATATCAATCAATATGATTGATAGACAATGGTCTAATAACATTTTTTTTTTAAATGTCTAATTACAGTTCACTTGTGTACCAGATCATAATTGTTCAGCAAATTTTACAACAAAAATGTTAACACATGAAAGTGATGTTAATTATGCACATTTGGATCATAGGCGTTGTGCTTTGCCTCAATATATACCATTATGTGCAGCATTCTCATTTTTAGCTGTATCTGTATTCTTGCGGTTGCCAATATTAATAAAATCATTATTAATCGTTTTTATGGGAACGATATTTGCACTCTATATAGAATTATCACATATAAGTATATTTGAGTGTTTTGACGATAGTATTAGGTGAGTAATTTAATACTGTTCAATATGAACCTTGTGATTTAGAAGTATACAACGGATCGAATAAAAAAAGAAAACAAAATCAGAATCCTTTTTACTAATGAAACAATAATGCTTTCTTGTGTTTTTAGCTCCATTATTCCGTTACATACAATATCAGTGGCACGTATTATAATATTTATGATAGCGATTTTGGTGCACGGGCGACAAGTAGAATGGACAGCCCGTTTAGATTTCCTGTGGCAAGTTCAAGCAGTACAAGAGAAAAGAGAAATGTCCACACTACAGGAATCAAATCGAAGGATATTATTTAATTTATTGCCAGCACATGTGGCGGCCCACTTTCTAGATAATCAATTCCGGAACAATATGGTGAATATTTCAATCATCTGTTTTACGTACATACATATCCACAAATCCTAATTGGATTTTTATTTGTGAATTTAGAACATTCTCATACTATCTTCTTTTATGATTCCATTGTATGGAATTACTAAACAACTTTCTTATGTTTCATTTGATTAACCCCCGCCATTGGTGGTAATTTATGATGTTCGTTTGGGCTACAATTTTAGGGTACCATTGGACAGGAATTGTATCATCAAAGTTATGCAAAAGTTGGTGTCATATTTTGTAGTATACCAAATTTTCATGAATTTTATACGGAAATGGATGGTAATAGACAAGGTGTTGAGTGTTTACGTTTACTAAACGAAATAATTGCTGATTTTGACAATTTATTGAGGCAAGATAGATTCCAAGCAATTGATAAGATAAAGACTGTGGGGAGTACTTACTTAGCAGCAGTTGGATTAATTCCAGGTAACATATTACCACTAGTAATAAGTGGATTGTTCCAAGTCTAATTTTCAATTATTCCATTTTAGAGTATAAAATGAATTCGAATGATCCACAATCAGTGCTACGACTAATGACTGCCCTAATTGAATACGTAAGAGCACTTAGGATTTCTCTGCAGACAATCAATGAGAATTCATTTAATAATTTCCTACTGCGTGTCGGTATGAATGTTGGCCCCGTTGTGGCTGGTGTAATTGGTGCAAGAAAACCACAATATGATATTTGGGGTAACACAGTCAATGTGGCAAGTCGAATGGATTCAACTGGTGTAGCTGGTTACACCCAAGTAACACAAGAAGTGGTTGATAGTTTACAAGGATCTCATTATGACTTCAAGTATGTTAAAAATATTATAATTATGATTTAAATTAATTACTAATTTGTAATTTTAAAAATTAAGGTGTCGCGGTACAATAAAAGTAAAAGGTAAAGGAGACATGATCACCTATTTCCTGGAAGAGCAAGTGCAAAATAATTTAAATGGTGATTACAATGATTTTCAAACGCGAAATTATCCACCATCACAACATCAATTACACTTTAATGATGACAATGTAGTTGCTTATTGCAAAAATTTAGATAACTCATTTCATCCATCGTCACAATTGAATAATCTTCATAATACGGATAATTATAACTATCATTATGGAAATAAAATATTACAAAATCAAATGATGTCTAACATCCGCAGTGAACAGGAATTCAATAGACAACAGCCACAAAATTTTGTGAATAGAGATGCATACAACCATCAACAGTATAATCGAAGTAACGGTAGAAATGTGCCGGCACAAGAATTCAATATGCAGCAACGTTTCAACATCACAGAGAATCCAAATATGAATAATATAAATGGGAGAAATGTTACAAATGTACGTTCAAATAACTTAGGCCATGATCATAGTAATAATTATAAGATGTCAAATGACTATTTTAATCATAATGAGGATCAACCATTACTCCAGTCAGCACCGGCAGCCAGGATAGTTAATAGACAAATGAGTTCTGCTAAATATGAGCCACCTCAATATGCTGTTGCTATGACATCTAGTTTAACATCACAAAGAGATATGCATTTAAAATCGTATATTAAACCACTACCTAAATTACCACATGATTTCGGTATAAAATTGTTATAATCATAATCAATTTTCATTGAATTAATTTTGAAAATATTCTTTTTTAGATGAGAGTCGAGAATTATCGTCCGCTGACGATCTTAGTTCACGACCACATTCACCGAGTGTCAGTTCATCTGATGAGAGTTATTCACAAACAACAGAAGGTGAATTAGATGCATCACCACGGCTTCCCCAACAACATATGAGTAATCAACGGCCATGGAAATATAGAGCCGAACCAAAATCAGCAGTAATCGTGCCGGTAAACGGAAAAACAGATTTGAGAGCAATCAAAGATTTTGAAGTGAGCACAACAAATGAAAGTTTGCCAACAGCAACAACACCAGCTAGCCAACCCTTGGGTGGTGAATCTTGTAAAAGTTTCGAATTTAAAGATAATAATTCGTTAGTGAAAACACCGTTTGCCCGAGAAATTCAAAGACTTATGTTAGAATCAGCACGTAACTCTAAAGAGAATGGTGCAGTGAAAAATAATCTGAATGAAATTAAAAAGAAATCACCATCAACTGATCAAAATATATTGACAGAATCATCTGTACGAGAACATCAAAACTCATTAGTCCAAGAAGGGTCACAAGGTGTTTTACATACAGACGCTTGTAGTCAGTAAGTAGGATTAGGTTCGCCCAATGGAATTTAAGTATTAAGTAAGTTATTATACTTCCAGGCATCCATCTGATGGAGAATCTGGAGATTTTAGTATTAAACACAATTCAGAAAGTTTAATAAATCCGATGAGGAAAAAACTTTTAAGTAAATTTAGGTCAAATACGGAGCCAAGTAGTTTTGACGACAGTCATGCTGAAGGGAACTATATAAATGATGAACTAAAGTATGGTGCAGGGCATAGATCATTGGACTCAAATCCGCTAGAGAGTCAATCAGAGTGGAGCGATGAAGAGTGTCGTGAAGAAGCTACCGGTAAGTTTTATTTCTATAACGATATAACAAGAAAACTAATAAAAAATAAATAAATTTCTAATTTGTAGGTGGAGCAGAAAGCACCGGTTATATAACAGATGAACAGGGATTAGAAAATGTGTCTTTATTAAATGAGACTGGTTTAACCGATGCAGAGGGTGCATTATCAGATGTTAATTCATTATACAATGCTCCCGATGTTGATGATACGTCAATATCAAGTCGAGCCAGTTCTAGACTTTTGAGTTTAGATTCGTTAAGTGGACTATATGATTGTGATTTAGATTCAAAACATGAAATGGCAATTGTGAATGCTTCACATAAAATAACTAGTAAATTTGGACCATCAAGTTAAAGTAAATACAAGGATTAATAATAATATTGCCATTCTTTAGCAAAAGGTCAATTGGTTGGCTTTCAACACTATTCACAAAATATACAATTTAGCATGATCGTATATAGTCAATGAAATAAGAAATTATCAACAAATTAATGCATAAATATAACATATATTTTTGTTTACAACTCATTATACATAATAATGATTAGATATAAGATAAATACGAATGAAAGTAAGATCATTTCATTTTTTTCGGGATATTAAATAGATTTTAATTGTAATGAGAAACCAAATATTAAGTAATTTTTAGGAATTTATGCGATTTACATAGATAACGATAAAGAAATTATTTAAGCAATTATGTGTATGTCAGGTACATTAGTAATGGTGTTCTAGTTCATAAAACATTCATTCAGAATCACTTCAATTATTCAGTATTTGTATGGTATTCCATGCAATAAAAAAGTATCTAATCATAATCAGTTTATGAGTTGATTACTTTTATTACCTATGACAAATATGGAATTGTATAAGAATGAAATGAAACAGAAAAGATAAAATCTTAAGTTAATCTCAATTTTTAGGATATCTAAAGTATTAACTAATAGCCATTTATAGATAATTAGTGTGGAAAGCTTTATTGATTTGAAATTCTCATAAAAACAAATAAAATTGTTAATGTAAAGGTAAATTTAAAATTATTAATAACAAAAGTAAAAAAAAAAAACAATTTAAATATTTTGGTGCTAATTCGCTTCCTAATTAAGCTTAAAGATTTATTTATGAAATTGGTACGTACAATAGATATTGTAAAACACCACAACATTACATTTCGTTGATTATATATTAATAGACATAACAACAATATTACAAACAAATTAATGTTAAAATAAATTTGTCAGAATCTCTGTTGTAATCAATTGAATATCAGATATATTGTTTTCTTTAGTCACATATGTAATCAAAGAATTTATGCCATTCGGACTTAAAACTGAATAAAAAAGAAGAGACAGATATAATATTAATTAATAGTGTTACCTCAATGAATTAAATAAAACTAACAAAAATTACAACATATAGAATATTGAAATTATATGTTTGATTTTAACATGTTGAATAATTTTTGTTAATCTAGAACTCATGTTTACAGTGGGAGCAATCACATCAAATAGTCAAACATATATTTTTTCCAGAAATCACCGATAATAATGGTATCGTTGTCACATTTACATATATCCCTATGATTACATAATAAATAATGTACATCTAATTAAACCGTAAACATTAGCAACAATCATTTACCGACCACAAGGCATGACCTATAACGTGCAAGACCGCATTGTTTGACCAAATCATATCAACTATATTTGGAATACATAATTCGATAATATCTATAATTTGATTTATGCCTTGTCTGATTTGCATTATTTATTCAAGATGAAACTCTTCTGAATTCGAGGACAATTTCTGAAGTTTTAATTCAATCGGTTCATTTAGTACACTCGATACCCTTCTGACTGATAGGCAAAAAATACCAGGATGGCATTTAGCAAACTTTGTCCAACTATCTGCTTAATTATACTCTTTGCAAATTTAGTGTATTCAAAGGAAAATTTGAAAATTGGTAAGTGTCAATGATTCTTGACCATCGCATATTAATTTTATTCGCAATATCTCTTCAGTCACAATCCGTGATACAGATGATTTAGTAACTTTTAATAGTTTAAAACAAATTTGGGATGAAATCAGCACTAATACACCGGGATTTGACATAACCGATACAGATGTTGTCGTTAATCGTTCAGATGCTTCATTGGCATTAAATCAATGTATGCATATCGCTATCATCCTACTAATTCATATTAACGGATTAATATCTTGTTTATTAGTTTGTGGAGCTAGTGCAGAAGGTATTCAGTTCGTATTAGATTTTTCATTAGATCCTCTGGAGGATATTCGTAAGAAAACGATGGAAAATTCAATTCCCTACATTCGAGTTGATGTTTCATTGAAGCCGTACATAAGAGTAATTCAGTCGTTCATTCGTTACATGAATGGAACAGATGCTGTTATTATTGTAACTACTGCAAGAGGTTTATTCACTATTACTTGTTTAAAGACAATAATTTAAATAATTATTTACTTTGTTATATAGAATTGGATGAGACATTATTTCAATTAATTGAGAAATCTGAATTTCGATCAATAATACTGGATAAAATAGAACCAAATGAGTTAAAATTATTGCATGATCTAAGACCAATACCGTCGCATATATTCGTAATTGGATCCACATCAAATTTAAATGATATGACGGACAAAGTAAATCAAATGTTTAATTTATAAATAATAAGAATTCATTCTATAATTTCTTTCATAGCTACTCCAATTCAAATCTATGGAACGAAGACCAAGATCATGGAATTTCTTTTTTACAGATTTTAATTTTCTAGACTATAAATATCTTGGTATTAATGAATATGCTAATTATTTTTTCCCAAATAAAAATATCTGCTGTAAACTGATGAATTTAAAAAATAATTGCCAGTGTAATACGGAAACGAATGTAAGTAATTTTAAGTTGAAATTAATGATATCATTGAAACAATTCAAATTTTTTTTATTTATTTTAGATTCAATTAATTGCATTGCATTTCGTTATTCGAGAAATTATTAATTTTTTGGTCAATGAGAACATACCATTAAAATCAATTGACTGTGAACAAAACAACACAATTGCTGATGAATTAATTAGTGAAATATCATATGATGACCTTAAATTCACATCAAGTGATGCATTCGAGTGGAAAGACGATAGTGTGGAATTTCTACCATCATACACAATTGAACGTGCTGAACATCCAGAAGACCTTGAACAAATTGCTGAAGTGGACAAGAGAAATTTGACACTGTTTCCTGATGCAGAATTAACTTATAAACGATTTTTTCGCATTGGAATTGCATACGTACGATATTGTCTCTCAATTGCATTTAACAATTAGTAAGATAATTTTACATCTTCTATAGGCAATTCCTTGGACATATCCAAAAACGGATCCACGTACAAAACAAACAGTGCTTAATGAAAAAGGTCAACCTGTTTGGGAAGGATATTGTATTGAATTAATTGCCCGTATGTCTGAAATAATGGACTTTGATTATGAACTTGTCTATCCCAAAGAAGACAATTTTGGACGTCGTGTTAAAGGCAAATGGACGGGTGTAGTTGGTGATTTAGTTACCGGAGTAAGTAATCATTGTTTTATCTAAAGTTCACAAGTTCTAATTAAATTCGATAGGATACAGATATAGCAGTATCAGCACTTAAAATGACTGCAGAACGAGAAGAAGTAATCGATTTTGTTGCCCCATATTTTGATCAAACAGGAATATCAATAGGCAAGAGTGTACTTATAAAATTGTAATCAAAATACTTTTGTTTAAAATTGAATAATATAACGTTTCAGTTATTAGAAAAGCAGTACGTAAAACATCGTTATTCAAGTTCATGACTGTACTGAGAATAGAGGTATGGATGAGTATCTTAGGTGCTTTAACAGCTACAGCATTACTTGTATGGTTGCTAGATAAATATTCGCCATATTCTGCTAGAAATAATCAGGAAGTGTACACATATCCTGTACGTCATTTCACACTGAAAGAGAGCTTTTGGTTCGCCTTGACCTCGTTCACACCACAAGGTGGAGGTGAGGCACCCAAGGCACCATCAGGACGTATTCTCGTTGCCGCTTACTGGCTCTTTGTTGTACTCATGTTGGCAACTTTCACCGCCAATTTAGCTGCTTTCTTAACCGTTGAACGTATGCAAACACCCGTACAATCACTGGAACAATTGGCTAGACAAAGTCGTATCAATTATACAGTTGTTGAGGGATCAGACACACATCAATATTTTATTAACATGAAATTTGCTGAGGATACACTTTATCGTATGTGGAAAGAGATTACCCTAAACAGTACCAGTGATGAAATTCAATATCGCGTATGGGATTATCCCATCAAGGAACAGTACGGCCATATATTGTTAGCGATTAATACATCGATACCAGTTAAAAATGCAGCAGAAGGATTTTATCAAGTCAACATACATGAAAATGCTGATTTTGCATTTATACATGATTCCGCTGAAATTAAATATGAAATATCACGGAATTGTAATTTAACGGAGGTGGGTGAAGTGTTCGCTGAACAACCATATGCAATTGCAATACAGCAAGGCAGTCATTTACAAGATGAAATTAGTCGAATTATTTTAGATTTACAAAAAGAACGATTCTTCGAATTGTTATCGGCAAAATATTGGAATAACTCTGCTAAAGGTGTTTGCCCAAACAGCGATGATAATGAAGGAATATCATTGGAGAGTTTAGGTGGCGTATTTATTGCTACACTATTTGGATTGGCATTAGCCATGGTCACGCTTGTCGGCGAAGTCATTTACTATCGACGTAAAGAAAGAAAATCAAATCAAGTGGTCGAAGTCAAGCCTATAATGCAACCAAATCTTGAAAACACAAATAAGGAAAATGAGAAGAAGAAAATGGGACCATTAAAACTTTTCACAAGCAAAATGGACAACCGAGTTACAATTGGAGATCAATTTGTGCCATCGTCACAGTCATTAAACAAACTATCAATTGATAAGCCACGATTACGATTTTAATTATCAGACAATGTTGCATTTAGAGATTTATACGCACCTTAATAATATAATTTTTTCATATCACATAATTATAACTAATTTTCTTAACTATTTGGCACAATTTTGTAGTCATCCGATGTTACATAATCTACCAGATTGGTGAATTCATCAAATCGATTATGACTAAAATACAAAAACATTTAATAAATGTAGTTATATACACTAGAAGTAATAATGAGAACTTATTTCTACCTGCGTTGCAATGACTCGTATTCCGCACTAGCTGCTTTTAAATCATTTTTCTCTTTTCGATTTTTTAATAATATTTCATCCCTATAATAATTGTGCAAAGACAACAATGAAGTGTGATGAGTTTGCTGATAGACCTTTTCGAGAACATTTACATCAAGCAAAACCTAAAATTAAATCAATGTTAATAACTGAATAAAAAATATGAAATACAATAAATTACTTGTTTATCATCTACGGCTAAACGCAAGCGGTCCATAAAAGACTGTAAGTATTCATCAACCCCGTCAACGAATGCGCTAAGAGCACTGTCGTTTGCTTCTTTGAATCTCTTCAATAATAGCAAACCAGATAATGATTTTCGCAACCCTTGATTGACAGTTCTCTTTGAGATTGTCGGTGCTACTTGAGGAAGTCCTCTGGTGAATGAAGTCGTAGTTGGTGGGATAAACCACATGGGCTTTTTAAATACTTTCTCCACTGTAATGATATCTGCTGTACATTCCTGAGGTACTTGAGATAAATCTACTGATCCCATAGCATTCTACAAGTAAATTGAAATCAATTCATTGTCGCTATATCATACAACCTTAGTTTGAGTATGCTACTCACTTGATTTCCATTGAGAGTCGGATCTAGGATATTTCTAAGTGCTTCTGTGTGTCGACTAGCCTCAACAGTCTGCGTAACCAGAGGATTATCACATGAAACTCTACAAACAATACGATTTGTTAGATACTTGGTACAATGAGAGATTGAATGTACATTTACCTTTTTGGAGATCGTTCTGGTAATACATTAGCAGATTGCATTTGTCTCAAGTGATCCAACTTGGCCTGAGGACGAATAATTTCTCCGGGTTTTACATGCCGCCTTCGTTTGCTCTCTGTCTCAAATTCACCCCATAAGGTGCGTTTCATTTCGAAAACTATAGGTTTGATTGAACCAATGTTGATTATATTATTTGTGAGATTAACTTTTATTTAAAACTAACTGAAGTTACTTATTATTATATTTCAACAAAAAGAAATCAACAAAAATTCTGTCTTTATTTTGCTCTTCTCAACTGGTTCTGTTTTGGTTCCCATGTTTTCATTTACATTCGACTGCAAATTTCGGTTCGTAGAAGTTGACATGAGTGTGTCGAGCTTTTATCATGTTCTTATTAGTTGGTATTGGTTTCAAAAGTTCCTTCCCCTTTTAAAAAAAAAAGATGTACAAAAGTTACCGAAATTTACTTTGACTTTCACCAATAATAAAATTAATAAATAATTCAGAGACAATTCGATGAAAAATTATCCTTCAAAAGCAATTATGAAAGGAAAGGAAATTGGCAAGGGATACTGTAATTCACTACCTTACATATTCAGTTTACCTTGCCAATGCGCTTTAAATATCGCAATCAAAAATTTTTGAATATTTCTTCTATACTTTTATATTGTTTGGAATCAAATTTCTTATCGTTTCTTTTATCAAATTGCATTTGGATGTACCGTTTGTAATATAATCCGGCCACAAATCGTTACTATTTGGACAATTTCGATAACTTTTTATAGTTGTAATCATGGAGAAGTATAGCATTTGTTAAATGGCCTCTCAACATCTCGTCATACCGTTTGGATAACTGCTAATTTCACCTTTCATCTATTTACAGTCCAACATCATCCCACTGCAAAGATGAGGGCAATGAGAAAAAACAAAGTAAGATAATGGTGTACTGCCGCCTTAAGCCGCTCTGGAGGATTTCGTCCAAGGGACCGTTACAAATTATTGGCACCAAATCAATTTACATTCATAACAAGAATTACGGAGCCTCTTATTTCTTCGATAAAATATTTGATTCTGACATTAGCCAAAATGAGGTATTTGCCGAATGAAATGTATTGCCTAATTGATATTTTCATAGACTGGTACAATAACTGAACCAACAGATTTTCGAGGTGGTGGGTGTTCCGTTGGTCGAAGGTTTGATCAAAGGTAAGGATGGCCTATTATTCGCATACGGTGCCACCGGTAGTGGTAAGACTTTCACAATGACCGGTGATCGTGATAATTATGGTCTAATGCCCAATTGCTTACGATTTATATTTGATAAAATTTCGGCAAGCACATCCAGTCGATACACATTTAAATTACTTGGTAAAAATAAATTTAAGATAACACCACGACGATTAAGAAGGTAATTATCTCCATTCACCCTTTGGTATCTAATCCGTTGAATTAAAAATCTACCTTCTAGGTGTGATAGTTCTGATCGTGTACATCAAATGGATACCAGAACGAATACAGTTGTTTATGGACTCTTTGTCTCCTTCATTGAAATTTATAATAATGTCATATATGATTTACTCTCCAAGAATCGGTAGGTAACTGAATCATTTGAAATTGATACCCATTTGATTAGTCTCGATTTTAATTTCACAGGAATTGTAAACAATTACGGGAAGATCTAAATCACAAGATATTTGTACAAGGAATGACCGAAATTCAAGTGTTTTCTGTTAGTGAAGCGATATCGTTGTTTGAGAAAGGTCTCAGAAATAAGACGACCGAAACAACTAAAATAAATAAAGTGTCAAGTCGTAGCCATTCGATATTCACATTACACTTGGCTCAGGTTCGGATTATTATTGATTTCAATATTAATTGTTTATCATTAATTGGAAATATTAATGTCACATGATATTACCATAAACAGGGAATGATTAATTTGGCTACATCAGATACCGGTCATGTTGATGCATATAATCTAACAATAAGTAGATTATCTTTAGTTGACTTGGCTGGTAGCGAACGTATTGGCAAAACAAAAAGTACTGGGGTCCGTCTGAAGGAAGCTGGTAATATTAATTCATCGTTGATGGCATTGAGAAACTGTTTGGAGGCATTGAGACACAATCAATTGCATTCCAGGCACAAAGTTGTAAGTGCACAATTTTAAATTGCATGCAACATGAGTATTGATTGAATCTCCATAGATACCATATAGGGAATCGAAAATAACGCATCTGTTTAAAAACTTTTTTGATGGCGAAGGTGATGTGAAACTAATAATTTGTCTCAGTCCTAAACAAGAGGACCTGGAGGAGTCATTACAGACTCTTAAATTTGCTGAATTGACTCAAGATATAAAAGTGAATAGACCAGAGACTATCCGTTATTCACCGTACGTGAGAGAGATCGAAGCAGAGCTTTCAGAAGGCAAAACTTCGTCTAATATGAAGGAGTTAGAATCTGAGAGTGGACTTGGACAGAGTATATCTGAAAAGATTGGTGATTATACGGATTCAAATTTTGAAAGTACCGTTGAAATGCAAAAAATCGACAAACATACTGATAGTTATCCACCTGGAGGCTCTGTGTTCGGTAATAACTAATTTAAATCAATTCCTTCTTCCTTCTCGTCATTAAAAATCCATCAGCTATTACTTAAATTAAATAACTTCTTACTCTATTCGTAAATATTTCACAAATAAATATTATGAATCTTTATAGTCTCATATATACAAAATTAATTGATATTTTGTGAAAATTGTTATATTATCCATGTTAATCCTTGTGCTCAATCAAATTAATTGTTAATTTAATTTTGTTTTCTATCAATTTTAATATAATAAATATACAGATATACCAATATGTATTTTAACAAAATTTATATTAATGAATATTATTTTATCTATATCACCGACAGACCCAATGAAACGATCAAATGGACCAAACGTGTCGGTTAATATGCTACTCAGAGATAATAAACGGATGATGATGGAGTTCAATAAGATCAAAAAACGGAATGCAGCTCTTGAAAAGTTAAATGAAGAAATTTTACAAAAATTGAAACTAAAAACGTATGATTGTAAACGGATGGAAAAATTATTAATCCAAGAGCGTTCGTTGAATTCATACTTGCTAAAATCTCGAAGTATACCAAAATTGCATAATTATCGATATTTGAAAATAGGAAAAGTTAAATCTCGTAGTTATATTGAGGTACCGAATAATAAAGTTACATTTCGTTAAATTTTCCATTGAAAACTAACCGAATTTAAAAATGAATCTCTCTTTATTTTATAACAAAAAAATAAATAAAAAACCAGTGTGAAAAGACTCCAATTGAACGGATCGGTGCTCATGGAAATGTTGATTCATGTAAAGAATCTTCAGCACCGCCATCCAGTACAGCAAATATTGATGATATGAATATTAATCGAAGAGATGATAGAACATCGAAGTATAATAAGCAACGATATAATCGTTTAGCTGTAATACATAGGACGAAGTTTAATAGAGCATCACTTATTAATACCTTTTCAAAATTTTTATTTCATACAAAATCAGGCCATGCCAAAGGGCACGATGCTGAGACGATGATATAGAATCAACTAAATCAAAAAAAAATAAATTCTTTGAATCGAACTACTAAGTCCTAGTTCCCTTACGTACAATTATTACGGTGATGTGTATTTTCTTTTTTATGTCAATATATAACTATTAGTTGAAGCTAATTGATATATAAATTATAAGAAAGAAAATCAAAAAAAAAAAATAATAACAACAAAATCTACTGTTGCAATAATTCAATTATAAAATAAATTAAACATAATTGGCCTTATCCTTTGTTTTCAGTTGAATGTTCTTGATTTCTATCGTCACAGGTAAGAGTCATACTTCAATCTGGTAGTTGTTTCTCTTCCACAAAAATTTTTTGCGCCTCGAACGATACAGTGTTAAATAATATTGTTCTTCTATTGTTTTTTTTCTCTTAGTTAATTTATTTTACATATTAACTTAATAAGCAAAGAAAATAATATTTAATATTATGTTTTCATTAAAATTAACTTGTGAATATTATTGTTTCTTTTATTAAATATTTTATATCCGTTTATTCTTGGTTGCAAATAGAATAGCTATTATTCTGCTACTGGTTTTAATTCCTTTATTTGTTTTATTAAATATGCTTTTTCGTCATTAAATTGTTCATCTTCAGATCGATCCGTGTGAAATTTAGTTAAAAAGTCGATCAGTTTTTCTTGATTTCTTAACAGAATGTCGAGAATTGGTTTCGGTTTATTTGGATTTGCAACAAATACCTAAAATTTTGTTTAAACAAACACCGACATTAGTTAAAAGAATTCTTTACTAATAAATGACGTCGTCACCTTGAAAACGTGGAAGGCTTCAAATTGAATATTTCTTGATTTCTCTTTCAACATATTCATCATTAATTTCAAGTTATCCGGACTCGAAATATATCTAGTCATAACCTACAATGAAATCAATGGGTAATTTAAATAAGCATATCGTAATTAACATTTTATAAATCGATTTAACTTACGGTAAAGTTATGTCTATCCAAGAGCAATTCACCGAGCAGTTTCAAACTTTGCCTACGAGTCACATAATTCTCTGAATTAAGCAATCTCTGATAGTGAGTAAAAACTTTATCGTAATTAAGCTCCAAGAATTCGGCGCATAAAATTTTATGGCGAGTTAACAGTTCCTGCAATGAAAATGTTTAACATCATTAAAATATCGCTGACCGTTATCATAAATAAAAATAAGGAAACAACCTTAAATGTGGAAAAAGCATCTGATGCTATATCGAAAGTAGACACTTCAACGTAACGGAAAAAATTGAAAAACTCTTCCGAATGCAACATTATTTTAGCCAATGCCTCATAGCGTGCGCATTCTCGCAACATTGTGCCACAATTTAGAGCAATCTCTTGATGTTCATAGCTAAAATGATATAAAGATAAAAGTATAACAATTATATTCTTCAAACAGGAGACTGTCGATTATTGACTCTTACCCAGCAATTAAGGTAAACAATATCTCCGGTTTCGTGCAAATGTATTCTACAGTTGGTGAACGTGTGCCTATTTGTCTTCTAAGAATGTTATTAAAAACTTGTGCCACATCCTTCTTGCCTTCAAAATCAATCCGATTCAAATTCTACGTTCAAAACCGAAAACAAAACGAAATATAGCATTTAATTACTAATTAATAAAAACTCATTGAGTTTAATTAGAAATTAATTGGCAAACAAACCTGAATCAGTAAAAGAAGTAGATTACTATTGTACAATTCTTGTGACAATTGAGCGACAACATAATCTGTTTGGGGTTCTGCATCGGAGGTGCCATACAACATATTCTTTATTAGTACCTGTTATAAGTAAATAAAATACGTATAAATTTAATAAAACCGTAATATGGGTCATAATAGACAATTTTTAATGATTTAAATCAAACCAAATTGCCAATGAACATTATGAAAATCATAATTCATTATTAACTGCTGTAATAGTCCAATAGTTGTACGAGGAATAAACAATCAGAGTCCAAAAATATACGTACATACATATGCATGGGGAATCGTTCGTTTCAATTTATGCAATATAATTTAATTCACCGTTACCGTTCAATGTACATAAAAATACATATAATATTGTTCATATCAAAATCAAGTATTGTTTAAATACAACATAATTCGAAATCATAATTCACATAATAAAGTTGATGTGGATATACAGACACTAAGTGGAAATTTTCGTCTTCTTTTTATGTTTCATTTTTATATAATAATTTGATATAAATGTTTTGATAATTTTAAGTGAATTCAATTATTAATAAGGGTATAAGTTATCTCTCAGCCACTTCTTAGTGACAGTGAACTATATCAAATTCATGTTCACCTTCTTTGGAATTTCGTATTAAAAAAATTTTTTAGTTTTATACGTAGAACGGAAAAAAGTAAAATGTTGTTTATACAACTACATATAGCTTACATATTAATATGTATGTACATTACAAATGTAAGATAACTATTTATAGGTGTCTATATACATACCAGGTTTTTGCTAACATCCTCTTGTGCCTTTTCGGCTTTCTTGTCGCCACGTTCCAGTGAATTGACCGCTTCCTTGAGCGCCTTCACAAGATCGATTGGTGTTTTCTGGGACTTACCAAACAACGGCATGTTTACTAAAAATACACCTTGTTCCAGTAAACGTGTAATTTGTACTACACCACGATAACGCGGGCTCCGTTTCTAGACACCTTATCTAGATTAATCAATTAATCGAATAGCACGGCTACACCAATTTCCGGATGATCGAAATAGAAATTAGTAAGTCCTCGTTGAATGTCCTTATCAATTTGTTAAATTTTTGTTTTTTTTTTACGTTTAAAACAATCAATCAATTGAGTATGTGTATATATCGTGTCGAAGTCTTTATCAATTGGGGTGGCGAGATAATCACGTTCCAGGTCCAATGATTAAGTCAAAACATTTAGATACGTTTCCGTGCACTTTTGTTTCTCTATTACCGATTATAGTTGCAAAGAATTATTGAATACTATTCATATGATACAAATGCGTCCAACGTAACCAGGGTATGTAATAGATTGAAAAATGAAGGCGTCCACCGTTCACAACTCCGTTTGGCAAAATTTCTCTTTTCGTCGAAACGTAGTTTTGTTATTGTGGCCTCGAACTTTTTACAAATGCCAGAGATGTACGTGATTCAGCAGTAGATCCTTGAATTACGACACTACTTCGATACAGAATTATGTTACGCAGATTGATAACACACAATGACCAATCACTTGCAATTATTTCTACCGATAATAGAATTTTTCGATTTTTTTATACCAACTTATTAAAATTTTTCAGAAATTCAGATTTGTTTTTGTATGTATGAATGTATGAACAGCCGACGTGAAAATCGCGTCAACTTGAAAAGTGCCGTATATTATACTGAACATGCCCGTCTAAAACTTATGAGAAGAAACTGCGATATAAGAGTTTTTAGAAATAAGCAATTACAATACAGTGATTCTATAAAGCAAAGCAGTGAATCTAATTCCACTCGAAGAAATGAAAATAGTATATTAAACATGTAACTCAATGATACTTACGTGGTATTACTTATTCGAAGAGAAGAAGATTCAAAACAGTAGTACTTACTATAAAGAGAAACTATGATATAAGAGGTTTCTGAAATACCAATTGTTCACATCCATGTGATGCGTCGATTCGTTGTCCATTGAAGAGATGAAGGCACTCATATGAAACATGTATTTTAGTATACTAGTTACGTGAGTCTCATATTGAATCAGTGTACCGCTGCGAACCTACAGTTGTTGGCAGAATCCCATGTATTTTCTCATAAGGCGTTACGCTATAAGAAACTATAGGACGTGTGACGTTTCTTCCGACGATATTGTCTCCCAAATCATATGGTGGTACAGCAGGTACATCATCCAAATAATTAATTAACTTGAGAAGACCCATCACTCGTAAGCCATTGGGTAATTATAAACATTCGTTGGCAGTTTCTTTATGTTCCGATCATTTTATGGAATCAGGAACTACCACAACGTCGGCCGCAAATTTATATATAGCATGGAAACTGCCTATTTCCGATATGTGAAAGGGGATAATCAATTCGACTTGACCTTTGAATACAAGAACGAGAGTAAAGGAGTTAGCAGAATATTTAATTTCAAACGCAATGTGGATGAGTCGATAGACGTGTGCCTGGAACGCATAAAAGCGAATGTGCAAAAAGCATTTCAAAAGAAGAACAAAAAAGCAAAAAACAAAGTTGGAGATGCCGCCAACTCGTCGGAGAACCAGGAGGTAATTTCGATAATCCTTTTCTTTACAATTAGTATTTATACAATCGTATTGTAGGTCACCGTGTCGCTTCTAAGGGACGATTTAACACTGCAATCCATCAAGTTTTCGGAAATCATTGATACTATCAATAAGGGGTATCAGTTAAAAGTGGTCGATTGCGTTTATAATATTGCATTGAACAAGCCTTGGGTAAATTCAATTTCATTGCCAAGTAGCATATTAGCTGGATTCTATGTATATCCGTCTAAATTGGAACTTGATTTCGCTGTAATTGATTCTTCCAAGTTTTGTTGGTATCGTAAGAATCCAGAACAGAAAGATTCAACATGGGTTACCGTCGGAAACGAATTCATGTATCTTACAACTGTCGATGATATTGGTTGCTTACTAAAAGTTCAATGTACACCTGGCAATAGTAATGAATTTGGTACAACAACGGAAGTTACATCGAAAAATGTCGTTAGTGCTGGACCGGGACAATGTTTATTCGATAATCGAAATGCATTTACGACGAGCTACCTAACTGGAAATGAATTTAGAGTTGTCTCTTATAACATATTAGCCGATCTATACGCGGATAGTGATTATTCAAGGAGTGTTCTATTCCCTTATATTCCACCGTATGCACTTCATATAGACTATCGAAAGCAGTTATTCTTGAAAGAAATAGTTGGCTATAGAGCCGATCTTATTTGCCTTCAGGAAGTAGATCATAAAATTTTTGACTTGGATTTAAATGTAATGCTCAAAAATCTAGATTATGCTGGTCAATTTAAACATAAAGGGCAAACAGCCGAAGGTTTAGCGACTTTCTACAATACTCGCAGATTTCGGTAAGAATTTAATCTTGACAAGTTATCAACAATTTCTTTAACTTACATGTTTCAGATTAATTGAAAGTCATGGCATAAACATAGGTGAAAATTTAAGTACAATGGATATCTTTAAGGATGTTTATGAAAAAATCAAACTAAATACAAAACTAATAGAAAGAGTTCAAGATGTATCAACAACAGTTCAAGTAAATATATTTCAATGTATTGACAATGGAAAATATTTAGTAGTAGCCAATACCCATCTATACTTTCATCCCGATGCGGATCATATTCGATTACTCCAAATAGGCATTTCAATGCTCTATGTCAAGTATCTATATGATTCCATAAAATCTTCTCTCAAACTTGATGATAATCAAATAGCTATAATGTTCTGCGGTGATTTCAATAGTACTCCTGATTGTGGTATATACCAACTGATGACTAAGCAACATGTACCCGATGATTATCTAGATTGGGGAAGTAGTAAGTAGTAATTAGTTATGTATAAGTGTATATGCTAATTATTATTCAATATTGTAGATAAAGAACAAGCTATTGAGCATGTAGCACTACAGCAGCCATTTAAGTTTAATTCAGCATGTGGTTGTCCTTCATTTACAAACTTTACTCCTGGATTTGTTGCTTGCATTGATTATATATTTCATGAAACCGATAAAATAAAAGTAACTGAAGTAATACCATTACCGAGCAAAGAAGAGGTGCAAGCTTATACTGCTATTCCATCAATAGTGTGTCCCTCAGATCATATAGCATTAGTAGCTAATATGCAATGGATTGATACATAGATAATTTAAATGTGTATCGCAATTTTACAGCGATATTTATTTTTATTGAAAATGCAATAAAATTTACATTAAATAGAGATATAATCTGGGAGTGTATTTAGCGTCGCATTTTAGTGGAACTGTTGTGTCTATGTTTAATGGCATCTCTCCATTCAGCTTCTAACTTTACATAACTTCCACCTTGATGATAATGTTGATATTGAATCATTGTGTCGCTTCCCGATTTTCTTCCTACCATTGCAATCACCTGTTTCATAGCACGTTCCTCATATTCCCTTTGAATATCCTGATTACTACGAGCAGAGACTTCATCCGACCAATATCTACCTTCAACCATTTTAAATTTCCTATAACATTTCCTAAAATTAAACTTGTTAAACATAATCACTTGATTATTTAATAATTTGAAATATGATGTCAACCTTCTGCCTCCACGAATTCTTCTATTTCGTCTCTTAGGCACCTCAGTCTCTGATTCACATCCATCACTACTGCTCGATACATCACGTGGAGATTGTTTTTGAAACTTCTGTGCGTCTTGTGCCACGTAGTTTTGTTCACTGCTTTCAGTATCGCTGCTAGAATCTATTGCAATATGCACTGGTTTCTTCCCAATTCTTCTTTGATCTATAAGGATAATATTATCTAATTGAATTATCTAATATTTAATATGAAACATTAGACTACCATTATCCATGTGTAGATTTGGAAGGAGTCCAGAACGTGATTTATGAGGAGTTAATGACATTCCATTAAACCACGGTTCATTACTTGGATTATTTGCTTTTGGTGGTGGAGGTTCAAACAAGGCACCATTCTCTGATACCAATTGAGCTAAATTTATAATTGCCTTATCTCTATCTGATTCTAGAAGCACTGTATGTTCCCTATATTGACATCCCTAAAAGTGTATAGTGATCGGAAGTTATAATTTAAATAAAATTATTTATATTATTACCGATGGTCCTGGTAAGGTTTCATAGCGGAATGCTTGTTGGCCGCAGCAAGGATAACGACCGGTTGAACCCGGCATTTTACCTTCACTGATTGGTCCTAAAAATTGTGGTTGATCTGGATGATATAAACACCAGTTCATCTAAAAAAAAGATTCCATTATATACGTATTATTTTGAATTAAACAAATTTTATAAAGATTACTTGATACACAGGGAAGTGAGTATTGCAAACACTGCAAAAGAGAAAGTGACAGTTTCCCCATAACCGCCAATAGACTTTACGCCAAGACTTTAACTCCTTGTATAGTGTCGCAACATAATTGGTTATATTCCAGGAAGTGTCTTTTACATGTAAACTAACTAATTGTCCCCAACGATTTAAACGCATATTTTGTGGTAAACAGTGAATATAGTTGCTAATAGCTTGAGTCAAATATTTCCCACAACGGTTGCAACGGAACAAATCTGCTAAGCTGGCATAATGACCACGGAGAGCCTGTGGTTCTGGCTCACATAAACTTTGTATTAACTTCGTCCAAAGTCGAGGAGTAACTCTCTCCTTCTTATCTTTTACCACTTCCAGTTCCAAATTGGTGAACATTGCTGCCAATCGAGATAGAATGGAGTCATTCAAACATGAGAGATTAGCTGTAGATCTAACAACTTCGGTGAGGTGTGAGTGACAGTAAGAAAGACAATCCAATAATAGTGGTTCCATCTAAAATCATTAAGTTTTATAAACTAATTATTTATTATTTATAAAACTTACTTGTAAAAAACTGGCAGACACGAGAATGGGAACGACATTATTGGCTTCCAGATGAGGTGCTGTTTCATGACTCTTGTCTTTTCTCACCCATTTCATTAACCATTCAAAAATCTGCAAGTCACAGTGAACAGAAATATCCATGTCCTCTAGTTTTTGACCAGCAGTGACATCCGCAAAATATCCCATTTTTGAAATCAGTAGTTTCTGTGGACAAACAAAATCTCGAGACATTCCTTTGACCTCGTCGCAAACATGAATTGTTATTTCGCAACTGAAAATTCCAATAAAGAGTAGAAAATTCATTGCAAATTATAATAGTTTTACTCTGTTTTCGGTGAATCGATTTGAACTGATTTTTTCTTCGGTTGATTTTCTCTGACCGTTGGTTGACCAGATACAAAGCCATCGTGTCTGTCTGTCGTTGGTGGTGTAGACTTCTCTGATCCCGATTCCTGCTTTTTAGGCTGAGAAGGAAACTCCAAATTCTTTTCGGAAACCATTGGCTTAACGTTTGTTGGTTTCTGTGCTTTAGCAGATTTTTTCACATTTTGAGTACTATTAGTGGATGGCGTTGGTGATGGACAAATAAATGGTAGCACAGAATCTAGGATTCCCTCATTAATCACTTCATCTAATTTTTCATTTATTACCGGATCAATATTGAACTTATTGTCGTCCTTTAATTTACGAGGCGGTGATGTCTTTGTAGATAAGGTTCCTAAAACGTATTTTAATGGGAAAATAAAAACTAGAAAGGAATATGTCGTTTGTACTTACGTTTTGTTCGAGATGGTGAATGCTTTATATCATCGGAACTTTGTGAATTGTTTGGGGGATTGATACCCTTTTCTTTTGCTAGGATAACATTCACCAGCTCATTCTTTGATATTTGATTGTAGTCTATTTCACTTTTATTTGCCACCACATTTCTGTTATCACTCGTAATTGATTCTTGAACTTGACAAGTTAGTTTTAAAAAGTCCATTAATTCGTTCATCGAAATCAGTCCAACTTTAGGTTGGTCGTCATTCGGATCGATTTGCAACTGGGTTGATTCCATGCTTGCAAATTGTAACTATTCAAACTGTTTTGTGTTACACTTTCGTCAAATTCCGGTACAAATTAAATCGGTCAATGGAACGGATCCTTTTAGTGTTTTATATTTTTATGGTGTTACGGCTTATATTGAACTGGTTTATGATAAGATACAACAATTTTTCTGCAAAATATTCATAAATTGGTTTAGAAATTGTTGAAAACCAGTTAAATAGTAAAATAATAAATCTAAGCGAAAAAAACCTATACGGTTAATATAATACGGATACAAAATAATCTTTCAATTAATCTTGATTTTAAGAAAGACAAAATAATATTCAATCACAATAAATTTTCTAATCGATAATTCCGATTGAAACAATTTAACGGATATAATCAATATGACTATTTTTTGGGGATGTAGATGAAGTTCTTAAGGATTGTATGCAAAATAGCAACTTGAGACCCAATCAAGTTCACTAATCAATTGTAAATTAAATTTGAGGACAGTATTATTTGTTAAAACGGTTGCCTTGGAGAGCTCGTAAAATGTATTTCCATCAGTGCCTCTCTCTACATCTTTGATTTCAATCCATTCTATGAGTTTAATCAATCAAATGTCCATTAAAATTTAACCAAGAAATATTATTCCTTCTCCGTGTATGGCTTGCCGATAATTTTCTTTGAAGCACACGGGTTCCGTGCTATAGTTCGATGCAACAGAGATCCGCACAAGTAAAATTTATATCAGTGCTATTTCAATATCCCCATATTGTACAGATAATTTTACCATGACATATGTGAAACAGTATATTATATGGACTCAGAATTTTTCCGATTTGCAATCAGGATCATAAAACTACATTGTACAATGCAGTGCGATAATATCCGATAAACCGATATATGCTTGAAGCACGAGAATTACAATGGATTTAAAAAACTGGGCTCAATATACCCATAGTCTACAAAGAGCGCTACAAACAATAAGTCTACCATTGCAGCCATTTATTTTAACGTGGTGACATTGACAAACGTCAAACTTCGGATGTTCAAAAATTCCTAAATTCAAAAATTGTATGAATTTGATAT
>JXOR01000079.1:581806-616458 GCA_001014335.1 Coboldia fuscipes | reverse complement strand
CATAATATATGCCAACTGCGCCACCGAGGCACATAAAATTTTCGCTCAGGGGGTTTTAACACCGCGGTCTCACTTGGTGTTGTTGTTATGCGTGCAGATTCTTGATGGTCGAATCTTAATTTATTTAGCGTGACAATAAGTTGTTGATAGTAGAACAAAATCAGTCGAGAGCGACACAATTCTCGCAATATTATTTGATTCTCGTGATTCGCGGCGCGACTGGTCGTATATATTTAGATTCCTTGAATCACTACTTCCAACCCCTCCGCAGATACATTGCTTCTAATGATTTAAAAGTACTACAATTCCATATATCATATTCAATTTTATGTTAGGACATCTTAGACAAATAACAGGGATTGCAACAATAATGATTTCGACTTTTGGCAATTTATTAACTTCTTTTTATCTCCCTTGAAATAGTATTCCATCAAATTAAATTCAAGTTTTATTAAATTCTCTTCAGATGTAACATAAAAATAACTGAAATCATATTGTTTACAATTACTCAATTCAATTCAATTTATAATTAGTATTTCTAAACAATTGATGGGAATCCCGATCTATTAGATCCCGATTCTTGCAACTGATTCAAAATAGAAATAATTATTTCGTTATTTAAGGACGCACCTTGATCTAAGATACTGTTCAAAGACTGTATACTGAAATTTAAATTTCTTGTGTTACATAGTTTCGTTAGTATATAGAATAGTCTCGTTAGAAGTTAAACTCTTAAGCGGTGATCTATCAGACATAAGGTATCCGTTGGAGAGTATGTATTAAGTATATAAACCAACTCGTATACATTAATATTGTGCAACAAATTGTATGTATCAAAAAAATTTGTCAATCACAATTCAATGGTATTCGCTTTAACTATTAACTATTATAAGTAATAATTCCAGAAAAATATAAACATTAATTAAATATTTATACTAACTGATGATGAATTTTAAGTTTCAATTACAAAATCCATTAAGGAAAGTAATTTAATTGTCACCAAAACTTTGTAATGTTCATATGAATAATTTCTGGTTGCATGATATTCTTAAAATTATTTGGTTGATAACGGTTACCGAAATATTTCTTGTATCACGAGATTTTATACAATTCTCAATACCGGGAAACAATAATTAAAATATATGATCCAAATTTACTTTATGTTTACCTTTGTGTGACTTGGCAATCACAAAATTTCCTCTTTGATCCTAAAATAATATCAATTGGCACTGTATATAACTAAGTACATTTGAGTCATCCCGCTTCTTTTAAATGATTGTCAATATAAACTTTCACGTATCTTATCATGAAATCTTATCATACATTGACGACAAATAATCAATCTTATGCTCGTTAATGATTTTTAATATTTTTTTTACATTTATATGTCATAAAAATGAATTCTTCTAATAAACATTAATTTGGCTCAATTCTAATTGGCGAATTGGCAATATTTATTATCAATTTCCTTGATCTTAAACTCTTTAAGTCTATGACATACTCTAAAGTCGTTACTCTAGATAAAATTAATTCCAAGAAAATCATTTTACATTTATTTTATCCATATCAAAGGTTAATACAGATTTTAGTAAATAATTTCAGTTATTGATAACATTAATATAGAGTACTCGATATGAAGCATAGACAGTGATGCTACAATGAAAATATATATTACATGTAACACAATTATTTCACCGAAGTTAATTAAATTGATATGATAAAATAAAACAAAGTTATACGTAAAACTAAATAATTGGCGTTCGATAACACTTACCCCTCGTCAATATGATTCATAAATTGGCTATTAAAAGGAAAAATTCAAAAGTATTTCATATGTATGATATTAGATATGACCTTATGATTATCTATCAAACATTTTTTTATAATTTCGACTCGAAAATATATACCACTTCAATACATTTGATTTCAGCAAGTGTATAAAAGAGGTGGCAAATTATTATCAACTTCCAGTTTACTACCATTGTGTTGTTTGGTCTAGATCCCTATGACAGTTTTAATTAAATCATTTAATATTTAACATAGTTTAACAATTATAAAAATGAAAGTTTATATGTCCATATTGTTTTTATGCTTATTTATAGCAAAAGGTATATTTAATTAAATAAATTGTGTGTAATAATGTTCAGTTCCGTGATAATATCATCAGGATTAATTATTGTGAATTTATTGTAATGCATATTCTTCATTCTTCACTCATATATAGAATCTAGTGGATTAAAATGTTATAAATGTGATGATTGTGGTGATCCGTTTAATGCAACTGATAGAGAATCAGTGGTATGTGAGGATGAGGATAATCCCACCACTGATCCAACTACTACCACTAGCACCACAACCACTGGAAATCCTACAACAACAACAGTTACAGAACCAACAACAACCGTTACAGAACCAACAACAACCGTTACAGAACCAACAACAACCGTTACAGAACCAACAACAACCGTTACAGATCCAACAACAACCGTTACAGATCCAACAACAGTACCAACTGATCCAACAACAGCACAAACTGATCCAACAACAGCACAAACTGATCCAACAACAGCACAAACTGATCCAACAACAGCACAAACTGATCCAACAACAGCACAAACTGATCCAACAACAGCACAAACTGATCCAACAACAGCACAAACTGATCCAACAACAGCACAAACTGATCCAACAACAGCACAAACTGATCCAACAACAGCACAAACTGATCCAACAACAGCACAAACTGATCCAACAACAGCACAAACTGATCCAACAACAGCACAAACTGATCCAACAACAGCACAAACTGATCCAACAACAGCACAAACTGATCCAACAACAGCACAAACTGATCCAACAACAGCACAAACTGATCCAACAACAGCACAAACTGATCCAACAACAGCACAAACTGATCCAACAACAGCACAAACTGATCCAACAACAGCACAAACTGATCCAACAACAGCACAAACTGATCCAACAACAGCACAAACTGATCCAACAACAGCACAAACTGATCCAACAACAGCACAAACTGATCCAACAACAGCACAAACTGATCCAACAACAGCACAAACTGATCCAACAACAGCACAAACTGATCCAACAACAGCACAAACTGATCCAACAACAGCACAAACTGATCCAACAACAGCACAAACTGATCCAACAACAGCACAAACTGATCCAACAACAGCACAAACTGATCCAACAACAGCACAAACTGATCCAACAACAGCACAAACTGATCCAACAACAGCACAAACTGATCCAACAACAGCACAAACTGATCCAACAACAGCACAAACTGATCCAACAACAGCACAAACTGATCCAACAACAGCACAAACTGATCCAACAACAGCACAAACTGATCCAACAACAGCACAAACTGATCCAACAACAGTACCAACAGATCCAACAACAGCATCAACCGATCCAACAACAAATCAAACTCCTGAAGCTTCCACTCCCGCAGAAATAACTGATCCAACAACAGCAATAGATAGATCTAATACAGATGAGCAATTTACTGACTCCACAACAATGCAATTACTTGAAAAGATACCATCTCCAACTCAAAATCCAAAATTGACAAAGGGTCAAATGCGATTCTTCAATAAAGTAATTCGACAAGAGGAATCAACATATAGATGTTACAAACTGGAAGTCAATGGCTGTACGTAAATATTATTCTTAAAAGATGTAACAAATAACAATTGTTTTATTGTCTTTTATATGTAGCAATTAAACGTGGATGCGTTAAACAACTGACTTCCGACAGTGAAACTTGTGCCAGCATAGAAGGGGCCAGTGAAGATTCAAAATGCAGTTTTTGTGTTGGTGATGAATGCAACAGTGCCAATGGATTATCAATTTCATTAGTGACATTGGTGCTATGTTTCCTATATTCACTGCTTAGATAATTCAAATTTCATTAAATTATCACCTAATTTTTTGTTTATGATTACGTAATATAATTAATTGTTATTAATTTATGACTTTATTACGATGTAAGAAAGTTAATTTGCGGAAATCACGTAGGTAAATCATTATTAATAATTTTATTAGACCCTTCATAGATGTAATATAATATATTGATATAATTGGTAGTTACTAAATTGAATTAACGTAAAAGTGGTCAGTTATAAATTGTAAATTGTCATGTAGCGACGATCAAAAAGTAGAAAAAAAAACATTTAATTGTTTTGATAAGATGACAAGTGAGAGATAACTTGTAAGAACGTTTGAAATGCCATTTAGATAAGTAGTATTAAAGTAAAATTACTTGAAATGATAATAGAAGGGAACGTGCTAAATTTAATTTTTATTCTAAAGTGTTTTACTTCCTCACTATCAATTGGTTAAAATAGAAATTCCCATTAATGGCATAAATTCAATAAAAATAAAATTTAACGTTTAGAACATAGAATTACTAAATTAAAGTCAGTCTATTTAATTGGTTATCATGGCCTGAGTTTGTATCAAGATTGCGTATATAATGTATGCTCATGTTTTCAGCTAATGGATGTTGCATAATATATTGATAAAAATCGAACGAACAAAACGAATTGAATCATTATCGATTTTATTCAATTTTATTTTTTGGAGTCACAGGAAAGTATGATTTCAAGTGAGAGTGATGATAATCCATACATCGTCGGGGTATTAAACTGCCATTTGGATTTATAAACGATTAACTTTAGGCCAACAGACAATCCAACTGCTTCACTCTAATCATTTAAACACAGGAATCGTCTATACTTTCAATTTGCACATAATAAATCATTAAAAAGTATTTCAATGTTCTGTTATTAGTAATGTTTGATCAGCAAACGACCTCCAATGATAACACTGAAATACGAACGTAATGAATTGTGGTAATGAATTAATACAATGGAATGAAAGATTTTATTGTTCATTGATTTTGTTGTGTAGACGCTCATGTAAGCAGTATACTTTATTGAATTCAATACCAACGAAATATTAAACATATTATGCATTAGTGAAAATTTCCATTATATCATTAATAATTAAATTAAAAGTTTTTTTTTTGATAAAATAATTTAGTGCTACAAAACTTTGAATGAGCATTCAAACTAATATTTTTAACGAATACCGATGTTTGATAAAAATATATGATTTCTTGTATGTAGTTCATATATTGTGTATGTAATTAACTAATAATAATCAATTTTGATCAAATAAACGTGTCTTATATACGTAAAAAGAATTAAATATTTTGTAAATACTATTAAACTCATTTTAGGTAAATGAAAGTGTACTACAAACAAATTTCTATCGCTCTTTTTCATTTTAAATATATCTAACCAAATAGACAATAAAATAATCATAACATAACTCACTAACATCAAGTACTAAATTATGAGACTCGTAATAAACGTCTTATATGGATTACTTATCAATTTAAAATAGTTTCAAATAAATTTTTGGGTTTATTTCATATAAAAATACATGCGATTTAAGCCTCTAATGTTCCTTTTTAAAGTCATCCTCTTTGGTTCAGAACAAATTTTGTTAGGTATAAATGGCTAAGATTCATAACCGTTTCTGGTCATGTTAAAATTAAACTACACAAATAAATTTTTTCTAATTGAATTTGATTGATTCATCAAACGAATTTATATAAACACTCAACATTTTAAGTTTTCGATTAGTAACTAAATTTTATGAAATCATTATCCCAGTTTCATTATTATTATATTCATTACAGTTTTGTTTTTATCAAAGAGAGATTCTACTATTCAATTTTTTATTCACGATGAACTACTAATATAATATTTACCATCTTTGAAAACGATTACTATGACGGAGATATTATCAACTGATCCACGGAAATAGGATTCTAGTGTTATGCTTTTGGCCCCATAATGTGGTTCATGTAGACGGGATTTTATAAATGCTACAGCCTCCTCATTTGTAAATGTATCCCACAAGCCATCGGATGCGAATATTAAAAACATTGGTCTAAAATTGTTAGAAAAGAACTTGGAATATTAACATCAATTAATAGAAAATGAATTTGTAAACAGCTATACTTATGATCAGCTAAATCAAATGTTAGAATATCAGGATCAGCTATGACCAATTTCTTTTCTTTCAGTGGGTAATCACCGAGCGCTCGTGATGTCGCTAATATTCCAGCTACTCTCCACACACCTTTAAATGCTATAAAACCACCAGCTTCATGAATGCGTTTTCTCTCACGAACCTAAAAAATTAACAATTAAGTTTTTTACAGCAAATAAAGCGTATTATCATTCTATTATACTTGTTGTGGTTTATGATCAAATGATAACGGAATTGCATTTCCTTTTGAATCACACATCACACCTCGTGAATCGCCAATATTTGCAACTATCAGCTTTGTACCGTGTAAAATAGCCATTAACGCTGTTGTTCCGGCAACATTCGTCTATAATTGTACAACAATTAATAATTGTTTATTCGCACTCAAAACAAATGATCAAAACAATGAGATTGATAATTACTTGTTTCCTAGCGGCTTTTACTAGTTTATAATCAGCGGCTAACACTTCATCGGTGATTAATTTACCATAATTGATTTGGCCATTAGTTACATATGTTTTGGCATCGAATACTTGAGGCTCTGAATTATTATTATCATTATCATTTTTTGATGAGAAATTATCATCACCCATTTGGCGTAAAATTGAATTAATTTTTGTTATAAAATCATCCTGTTCCGATATTGGATTCTTAAGCACTGATGAATCATCAGCTGAACTTAATGATTTTTTAAAACTGGCTCTCCGTTGTGCCGGACTATCTAATTTAATGTTTTCTTTGTTCTCATCATTCTTACTGACTACACTTTTCATTGAATGACTTGAACGTGATGGCTTTGGAGTCACTTTACCCTTAATGATATTAGTCGCTTCAATTATTTTATCATAGATATTTTGAACCAGTACTTCTTTGGCAAATTCTGCGGCAAATTCACCACCGTGACCATCGAATACAGCAAAAAATGATACACCCGTATTGTTGTTTATGTTCTCGTCAACAATAAAACTATAAAGAATCAAATACAAAAAAAATATATTTCGTTAAGTAGCTGTAATCATTTCAGTCGGTGCACAAATGTTGCACTTTGAGATCAACGACTTCAAGCAAGGGCAACTAAAAAATCATGACAATATGAACAAATTCATTCCTATGATCAATTCACTATAGTTAAGTGTAGAGCAAACTAGTCGACTATTCAAATTCACTATTTTTAGATTATTTGCTAGCCGGCGAAACCCACTTACGTTATTGTAACAGTTTTTCAAAATTTAGAGCAATTAATTTATGAGAATCTTAATCAGATAGATATGACATAAATTCATTTCATAACATACCGATCTTCCATACGCGGACGTCTTCCTTGTACAGCATAAACAGCGCTGGTCTTATCAATTGATTCCCAACTTAATCTTTCGGCTGGTGAAACACTGGGAAGTGAAATTAATGCTTTTGATCGTCTTACATAGCCAAAGGTATTGGAGATCCTTGATAATAATCCACGGCTCCACAATTCAAATGCTTGTAAATAAATTAAAAAGACGAAGAGAATTGCGCCACATAGTAGAATCTCTGGTTTAAGCAAATATAAACGCAATAATCGCCAAACATAAGCAAATGTTGCGTTTATTGGCGGTATGCCAACAGCAAATTTTGATAATATCTTCATATAAGAAACGTATGTTTGGTAAAATATTTTATCCTCTAATTCGTCTTCCATAACCACCGTGTAATTTCTCTCACTGAAATTAAATAAGAACATGTAGTCAGTACACTGTACTGAAAATCAACATACCAATTAGAAAATGAAACATTTGCTTACATTGCAATACGATGGAATTTGTTTCAGAGAAGTAATTCAAAACGTGTTAACAGATAGTTATTTTCTTAATCCGTGGTACTTTATATAAGAATTATCTAAGTTTTTATCATCTGAAAAATGAAAATAATTGAATATTAATACTAAACTGATTGTTTTCAATAAATAAAAATATTCAACAGACACCATACATATATTATGATGTTATAAATAAATTGCTTATTTTTCACAAATAACATAAATTTTTTCCTATAAATTTCTTGAAAGCATAACGGGATGATTGAATTTGCAAGTACACATAAATAAGAGTCAACATAAAATAGTGGATTTCCAAAAGGATTGGCGGGGAATTGTCCAAGGAATTATTCAAAATAATTGGGTCCAAAGAATTAATGTTTTCTTGATGGCGTTTTTTTAGACGTGATTCAATCTCCCAGAATGAAAAACTGGTATTTATATTTATAAAACTTTATAGAAAATTAATTACAATTGAATCCGAAGATGATTAAAATGAAATTGAAAATTTTTATAGATTTTTTTTTTTTATTTTTCACACCACAAACTGAGACGCATAATTTCACTATGAATATTTTATTTTAAATTTCTAGTGCAGTGAAGACACATTGTGCACTCTAATTAATTTGGTGACTATTATTTTTAGAAAAATTAACTTTTACTTAAGTTTGTCAAACTATTTACTGAGAATCAGATTTAAAGCAAAATTTTGTGAAATTACCAAACAATTTCTATTTTGTTTTGTTTTCATCATTCGTTGGAATTGGGTCGTACAAAATGACGTTTTCTTGGCGCTATCGAATAAAATGCCGCCAAAATCGAATCATGAAATTTATTTACCAAGGTTTAGAATTGTCGATCAAAATACTGATACTGATCGACACTTTTTCCTAGTTAAAATCCAATTGTGGTTTAAATTCTGGAGCCATGCAATGTACTGAAAAATCGTAGAAAAAATTAGAGGAATCAATCATGGATTCTGATTCAAGTGATTAGTCATTTGAAACCTTCTTATTTACAAATATACTCTCATTAGAAATTAAAATTAATAATATTATACACAATACAATGAAATTTTCATTAATGCCATAAGTCCTGTAATTACAATATTTATTATATTACACGTGATTCTGTTATCTCATACATATAACTACTTGAAAACATTCGATTTTAAAATTATTATTATTCTAATCCGAGGAAAGTGTTTATTAAATGTACAACCATCAAAATCACTGGCTGCCAGGCTACTAACCATCGAATCCAGTCGAGTAATTGGCCATATAAAACGTGTGGTTTCTCCCATCTACAATTGACACAATTATTTATAAATCAAAAACACTCTTTAGTTTTCATTCTCTAGGGTGAACATTAGAATAATTGCACTCACGGATTTCTAAATAATAATTTCAAGTCAACCTTTTCCTTGCAATATGGACAAATTTGTTTCTTTCCAACGATACACCATCCTCGAATACAGAATTCATGAAACACGTGATTACAAGATAGCTTGTAAGTATTTTCAATTACACCTTCAACATTAACATCTGTTAATAATCGATTACCGCATACGGCACAAATATCATTTTCCAAATGTCTCGTTGGCATCCCTTTAGGTGAATAATACTGTAATAACAATAACATGTACATCAATAATATTACAGTAATTACACTATTGTGTCATACCCCAATTGTACAAGCCATTTTATCGGAACAAATTTCAGCTACATCTCGTCCGAGTACACCAAAATATAATCCATAATAAATGAACAATAATGCCACATCCATCCATATATGTGGTGCCTGCTTAAAGATCAAATTTACACCTAAGAATGTAGTCATTACAATTATGTAGCCTATGATTCCCAAGGCATAACTGACTTTATATATCAGATAAAACCATTTGTAAACTAATCTGTAAAAATGAACAATCACAAATTTTACAATAATCCAATTAACAATAATTTGGTCAATCATAACTATTTTCTTATAATCTTTACCTTGGCGTTGTCACGGAAATTGGTTTCATGAAACCACGACGAAGCACAATACCTGTTATTATACTAAATATGGTCCAACAGATTACGAATCGCCACCACTGATTCTTCAAGGAAATACCCAACGGTACAATCCATAGGCCGATTAATGTAACTAGCTGGAGAAAAAAGGAATATTATCAGGTTAATGAGAAGACGAAATAGATTGTGATGATCAATACCGAATACGATTTGTAGTGTCGTTTCTTCCATTCAACTAATGCTATTTGGGCTACGACTAGTGTTACGATTAGTATTAAAACCATTTCAGCATGCATGGATTCATGACCTTTGTGCTTCTCATGCATCTTCTGATGTTCTAACCTTGAATTAGAGAGAAGAAATAAGAAAATGTTTCAGTCTCAACATCTTCAAAACAGTCTTACCTCATTCTTTCTTCCTGTGTTAGCTCGTCCCATGTCTATAATGCAAGATAATTGTCACCGAGATTAGACAGTTCCATTCTGTACCATTATTATAGTTACCTTATTGGCGTCCACTGGTGCATGCAAATCCATTTTTCTTATCCTCTACCTTGTTAACTTTTTCCCACAAATTTTAATTTTTCTCTGACCTAAAATGCTCTTAACATTGCAATATATTAAATTATATTGAAATTTTATCAGTCCCACGTCTATTTATCGGCAAGATATCGTAACAATTCTACACAACTAAATATTCTGCTAGAAACCAACTTCAAAACCGACCGGTGGTTCAATAAATTCAAAACTTTTTTACACACTAAACTTTTTCCTTCCGATTAATACACTGGAATGATTGTCTACGGTCGATTCATCAAATCATACATACTTCCTAACTAGTTAATTTAATTAAAAATAAAATTTAACCAGAATCCCTAGCTAATAAAAAAGTGGCTAAAACGAAATCATTAAATAAATAATTACGGTGCGCAAGTATATAAAAATTGATATGAATATCATTGGAATCAGCTGTTGAAATCACGCATGGAAGTAAATTTCAAGATCCAGTGTCTTTTTTAATAAAATAGTCAGCTTATATTAGAATATAAATTAAATAAGTAAAACAGTTTTATTTCAATAACGCGTCCAATCAACTTTAAATTGGTCAAAGTGTTAAGATTCCGGCCAGTCGCCATACAGTTTTAAGTCACTGACTGGATCCCACCGAAATTGTTGTCGCAATCTGATTGCGTTCTTGGCAATTTTGGCATATACACCTTTCCAAGTAGGAAAATTGGAAAAGCCAAAAAAATTATTAAAAATAAATGAATTTCTAAATGTGCGCGTACATTTTGCGGTGAAATTATCAAAATAAAAGTAATTCATATAGAGTTTTCTAATGATTATATATTTATAAAGGGAACTATATTTACAATCAATCGTGTGCATTGTTATTCAGGAATTTGTGAATAAGTTGTTACAATGATAAATTTACTTCGGGTCACTGTTTTGCCCATTAACAGGACAGCATTTTATTTCAATCGTCACATTCCCATCAGTAAGTAGTGTTCGATTGTCGCCAATTACTCCTACATGATGATTTCGTGAGAATTTTTAGGTTAACCGGTGTCAGATTAAGCCAATGTTGATTAACTTTCGTCATTGTTTTGTTCATTTACAGAAATCGTTGGAATTTCAAAATGCTATACAACCAGAAAACCTAGATATGATATGGTAAATAGAAAAGTGTTAGAAGCAAGAGCAAAATTAAGTCCTAGTAGAACTATTAAACCTGGCCAATATGGACCTGTTGTGTCTCCTTCCTATGGTTCCAATCCCACTCTTTATCACCAGGCAATGGGAACGTCGCATCAAACATATATTAACCAACCTTCTCATCCGAGTTTCAATCGAACTCCTCAGTCGTCTTTTCATCAACCAACACCATCCAACAATTCGCAACGGCAGAGTTCTTATCAAGAGACTACTAAAGAAGATGAATGCCCACCTGCCTATCATCAACCTCCCTGCAATTCCCAAAATCCATCAACAGTCCTTCAAGCTCATGGCGCTTCGTTTTTCAATCAATCCTCAAATCAAGCACAAAACCCAACTTCTACTCAATATTCCCCTAATCAATCGAAATATAATCATCCTAATCCTGCTATAAGTGACGAACTAACTCGTGAAAATCTTGAGGTTTACCTCAAACTAATTTTCCTTTATTGTAATTTTTGTATATTCATTAATTTAATTTAACGTGACTTACTTTTAGTCGAGGAGTGGTTTACCTACAAAGGATTATGATTCCGTATGTGGACCTGGTCTAATTTGCCGTCAGCCACAAGCCAATAATTCAACATCGCCATCGATGTGTCCACCTAAAGATCCCAGACCACCGTGTCCACCACCTAAAGCTCCACCACCGAAGGTGGGCAAAACTAGAACACCATGTAAAGCACCACCACCTCCTCCACCACCACCGCCGCCATCGAACAATCTTGCAATTTATGGCATATTAGTTGCACTGGCTGGGTTAGGATTGGTAAGATTCTCTCTATAAATAGATGAATTCACTCAAGAATTTCCACGTAATATTTTTACCGTAGACTTGGTGGAGCGGATTATTAAGTGGAGGTAAAAAAGGAAGCGATGGAAAACAAGGAAAATCAGCACTTGCATGTTTAAGAGCTAAAAGTAATGTACATATTTAAAGTTGTTAATTGTTAATAATGAATTTGCTGTTTGCTTAATTTTTAGGTCGAGTACCTGATACATCAAAGGATATTCCTAAAGAAGTTCCTTATCTATTGATTGGTGGTGGTACTGCCAGTTTTTCAGCTTTTCGTGCTATAAAATCACATGATCCTACAGCCAAGGTACTGGTGATTACAAATGAAATAGAGATGCCATATATGAGACCACCATTATCGAAAGAATTATGGTTCAGTCCCGACAGTGCTGAGAAACTGAAGTTTAAACAATGGAATGGTACAGAACGTAGTCTCTTCTATGAACCAGATGACTTTTATGTTAGTCCCACGAAACTCATTGACTCACCCAATGGTGGGGTGGCTATTGTTAAAGGGTATACAGTAAAGAAACTCGATGTATGTTCACGAAAAGCAATCCTGACAGACGGCACTGAGATTAAATATGGCGAATGTTTAATAGCAACCGGTTCAACTCCTAAAAATCTAGATATATTCCAATCGGCACCTTGGAAGGTAAAGGAAAAGATTACATTGTTTAAAACAATTGAAGATTTTGAGCGGCTTAAGTGTTATATTGATAAAGCAAAGTCGGTTGCTGTTATTGGTGGTGGATTTTTAGGAAGTGAATTAGCGTGTGCTTTGGCCAAATATGGTGAGAAATATTATTTATTGCATAAATGTATCATAGATACGCTCTATACGTAACTATTGTAGGCGATAAAAGGTGTTTAAAAGTATATCAAATTTTCCATGAAAATGGAAATATGGGTAAGGTTTTACCTGATTATTTAAGCCGATGGACCACAGCGAAAGTGAAAGAAGAAGGTGTCTGTATAATAAATAAGTCTCAAGTGAAAGCTGTTGATTTAATGGGGACACAGTTAAAATTGACATTAATCGACGGAAAGGATTTGTTTGTGGATCATGTAATTGAGAACTACACTTGAAATTGATTACCTTTCCACCTAACATTTAATTCATTTGTAGGTAATTGTGGCCATCGGAACAGAAGCAAATACTTCGTTAGCAAAACATTCAAACCTAGAAGTGGATTCCAAAATGGGTGGTTATGTTGTAAATGCAGAACTCGAAGCCAGAAGACATGTTTTTGTAGCTGGGGATGCATCATGTTTTTATGATCCAATGCTTGGACGGCGACGAGTTGAGCATCATGATCATGCTGTTGTATCGGGTCGGTTAGCAGGCGAGAACATGGTTGGAATGAGTAAGGATGATTGAGATCATATTATGACACAGATCTGTTAATAATTTGTGTGAATGGATTTTAGAAAAACCGTATAGACATCAAAGCATGTTTTGGTCTGATTTGGGCCCAAATGTTGGATATGAAGCTATTGGTATAGTTGATTCATCTTTACCGACGGTTGGAGTTTTCGCTAAGAGTGATGAATCGGACACACCTAAAATATCAGGCGGAACTGCTTTAGAGTAAATTGATTATAGACAATGGTTTTTTTTATTATGATTCATCATGCTATTTTTAAACTTTTAGAAGGCAAGCTAACGTAGCTGCTAATGGAGGCAATGCAGACCAGGATGATGAAAATCAAGGTTCAACTGAAACTAAAGTTATCAGAGATGATAAACCTGATCCCGAATGCGAACCGGATGATAAAACGATTGCAAATAGCAGTTCAGATGATGACTGTGATGATTGTCGTGACCCGTCGGATGATTATGATTTTGGTAAAGGTGTTGTATTTTATTTAAAAGATGATAAAATTGTCGGAATTGTTTTGTGGAATGTGTTTAATCGTATCAACACTGCAAGAAAAATTATTAACGAAGGTAAGAAGTATGAAGATTTAAATGAAGTAGCAAAACTATTTGAGATTCACTCATAACAATAGAATCAATATGGGTGAAATATTTCCAATAATATTTTGTTTTTATATGAAAGAGAGTGTAATCGTTATTTAAAATTTTATTTAATAAATCATAAATCATTTAAGAGAATGATTGTAAACACTTTAATGATTCTAGAAACTCTGGTAAAAACAATTAACAATTAAGTAATAGAGTGCAATTAATCAAAATTCAGCAAATTCTTTCTCATATTGAATTTTTTTAGAGATCTGGAATTTATAATCATTGTAGTTATCAAAATTAGTTGCATCTCCAGCACTAGCGACTTTTGGTATAAATGGTGCCTCAATATCTTGATTCAATAATGCAATCCAATTGACGTGTTTGAACCAAACATGATTCTTTACATCACTAGCACCGTTTTTAAGATTCCCGTATCTTCTGGTGAGGTCATACTGAAGAATATTGTGAATAAAATTCTTCAAGTCGGCACTGAAGAAGGATGGCATTCGATATTTTCCATCAACGATTCGAGCAAACAAAACCATTGGATCATCTTGGGGAGTATAAAACGGGGATACCCCAGCAACCATTTCATAGACAAGCACACCAAATGACCACCAATCAACGCTCTTACCATATCCTCTGGTTTGTATGATCTCTGGCGCCACATATTCGGGCGTACCACATAGAGTCCATGTACGTCCTTTGATCATCTTGTGATATGACCAAAATTCAAAATTAAGATGTTATTATCTCCGAACTATATAGAAGTTCAATTGAATTACCTTACAAAAACCAAAGTCAGTTATTTTCAAATATCCGCGAAAATCCAGTAGAATATTTTCAGGTTTTAAGTCACGATAAACCAGATCCAAGTGATGTAAGTACTCTAATGCAAGTGCTACTTGGGCAGCATAAAATTTTGCGTGTAATTCATCGAAACGTCTCACCTTCCTGAGATGGATGAACATCTCTCCGCCGTTTATAAATGGCATACCAAAGTAGATGAAATCATTATCTTTACACGTAAATTTGGCATAAACGGTGAATGGGAATCGGACTGAACACAAAATTTTCTTCTCATAAAGTGTGTGTTCCAGCTGCTTCTGCTTGATTATAGCCGCTTTGAATAACATTTTAGTAGCATAGTAACGATCGGCAGGTTTATAGTACAAAAGTTTAACAGTGCCAAATGCTCCAGCACCCAAAATCTTAAGAATATCAAATTGACTGAAGTCGCAAGAGGCGGATGGTTTATTCTTATGCCATTTGTCGTCAAAGTCTTTCTTTAGCTTGTGTAATACGGCCGTATAGTCCGCCGAGTACGACACCTTCATATCTTCGTCGTCCTCTTTAAATTGGAAATCTTGGAAACGGAACATTTCTTTTAAATCCAAAGGGCAATCGGTGACCTATTATCGTATATGCCGGATTAATTATACGGTAATTTGAGTATCTTTCGCCTACTTAAGATGGCATTCGATGGCATAGTGGTTTATATGAATATTGTGGTGATACTAGTGAACACTCTGGTCCTTAGTGAACACTTTAGTTATTCATATTAAGTAATTTAATTCGGTTGTAATTAATAGATTAGTGGCTAACTGCCGAAGAATTACCAAAGAATTTAAACGGTGCGAAATTTAACATATGAAAAGCGCGCCAGAAAGTGCTAGAGTCGCCATCTGAAACATCCAAAAAGAATGACTCGTCGCCTTTTTCAAAAAAGGGAATTGTTTATAAATCGAATTGTTTATTTATTCGGAATAATTAAATTGGATTTTGACTAGTTTAATTAATAAAGTTATCAGTTTTTTAAGCTTTAAATATTTAATTTTATAGACCAGTAATCAATGGCGTTCAATTTTGCAGCCGCTTCATATATAGTTGCCTTAATTGGTGATGCTTTTCTAATATTCTTTGCAATATTTCACGTTATAGCATTTGATGAGCTTAAAACGGATCACAAGAATCCCATAGAGATGTGTAGTAACCTAAATGCGGTAAGTGACGAACTTGCCTCGCTGTAGATTCTGGATCTAATGTGATTTTACCTCTTTCAGCTAGTGCTACCGGAATATTTAGCTCATATGTTATTCAATGTATTCTTCTTGTTGAGCGGCGAATGGTTCTCATTATTCCTCAATCTTCCACTTATTATATATCACATATATCGGTAATTGAATTTGTCATATAATCTGAAATGATTCCATTTGTAATGTAGAATGTTGATTCCGTAGGTACAAAAATCGACCAGTGATTAGTGGACCCGGCCTTTATGACCCCACAAACATTATGGACGCATCAAGCCTGCAGAAACATCAACGGGAGGGTTGGATTAAATTGGCAGTTTATCTGTTGTCATTCTTCTATTACCTCTATGGGTAAGAGCAACTACGCGTTGCCCTCTTTCAAACTGTATAAGCTAAATTATTGTTTCTAATTTTAGAATGATCAGTTCACTAATTTCAACGTAAACAATCCAGTTTAAAAAGTAGTTAACCAAATTCTAATGCGTTGCACAGTGAGCAAAATCATTTTGAAATTAAATCAATTTAGAGAGATTCGATGAACTCCACCAGATTTACATCAACTTTTATTTAGTTAAAAATCCTCTTCACTTAATACAACATTTTTTGACTGAACTCAACAATCATTGCACTAACCATTAATTGAGGAATTATTTTCTTACTCTTACATAATTAATTAATTATTTTTCGCTAATTGTATATAGTGATGGAAGCTCATTCCAAGCAATTTCCAAAAGTGGAAGATATTAGAAAATAAAATGTTTGGTTTTTTTGAACAAAATGTATGGGAAATAATTTAAAACCTATTAAATTTATAATTTGATATTTCATTGTGTTTGAATCAATTCTTAGTACGGTTCTGTTTTCCACCATAAGATGACATTCTTTAGTTCGTACCATTCCTGAGATAAGGACATTTCTTAGTGTTAAATCTTCAATTTCAATGGAAAAAATGTTTGTCACCAAGTTGTAACACTTGCCTGAGTACTGACGGTCACAAAAATATCAAAATACGACATGAAAACGATACATAATCGTTTGCCACACATTCATTGAGTATATTGATATTATTGTGGCGGGCAATTCTTGATAAAAACGATACATTGGTTATAACTTTTTAATTAATTATTTTTTTAATTAATATGTTCTGATGAAATATAGAGTAAAATAATACCTACAATTCGGTGTTTATACATTCTGATTATCATAATTAGTTCTCGAGTAATCAGCATTATAAGTTTGAAAACTTTAAACGCGATCATCTCAAATCTAGGGTCCAAAAGATGTTACGGAATAAAAATTTATCGAAGTCGGCCATAGTAAACAAACTGAATTATTTTGGCCAAAAATCATATGTTTTTCATCCTACTAAGCAAAACAAGCCATAGTGGTCATACCTTGTAAATTTTTATACCATGCCATCCACTACTACCAGTTTATAGTACTAATAGAACTCATTATCGCACCCCATTGAACCGTCGGTTTTGTGTGTACAATATTAACACATAAATGAATTAGTTGATCGTCGCTACTCCAGCCAGAAAGAAAAATTTCGTCTAATCGGCGTATTGATTTTGATTGGAGTTCCAATTAATATTAAGTGGAAGGTGTTTGGGAGTAAACCGCATGAATAGTATGTTTATTTTCGAACAAATAAAATTAGTGTGTGAAGAGGGACTTTTAATTGAGAAGTAAAATTTTAATTGTCACCGGAATACCAGTGTTTCTTACTGTATGATAAATTTCTATACCAGAGTGCTAGGCGGAAATCGATAAATAATAAATCTGTGTAATCTAATCCATTTACTGGTGGCAAAATGATCGGAACACCATATTTATTCAGAGAAATCTACGATATTTTTCACAAGGTAATTATTTAAAACTTAGAGCGATAGGTATTTTCAAGCAGAGTTATTTTATGACTTATTATTTGCAACAGATAAGAGTGATTTTATGAATCATACGTTTCTTTACAATTACAGACACCATACTATGCACTCGTATTAGAAGCAGCGCTTGGAATACTTGTCGTTTGGTTGGTATTTTATAAAAAATCTTCAAGGAATCGGCTTTCCGCGGAGGTATGATTCTTGCCTTGTAAAATGGTCCAATAGATGTATCTAATTTCTATCAATTTTAGCAAAAAGCAAAACGAATTGCTGATTATCAACCGGATCCTATAGTTCCCGACATATCAGATGATGATCCAGCATTGTTAACGAAATGTGTCACCAGTACAATAACGAAGCGCATCACAGTTGATTCATACGATTGTCTTAATTTAGGTACGCATGATTATCTTGGCCTCTTGGGCGACGAAAAGTTTCATGAACGGGCAATTAAATCTATTCGGAAATATGGCGTGGGATCATGTGGTCCCAGAGGATTTTACGGTACATTAGGTAATATACCTTGAATTATATATTAATTCAATTAGCACTATGTATAGCTATAACATATTAAATTATCATGTTCATCTATGCAGATGTTCACTTGGAACTAGAAGACCGGCTAGCAAAGTTTATGTCAATGGAAGAAGCGGCTATTTATTCGTATGGCTTTTCAACTATTGCAAGTGCTATTCCAGCGTATGCAAAGAAAAATGATATTTGCTTTGTGTAAGTAAACATTTTGATACGAAATAAGACAGCGAATACTAAATAATCTTTCTTCAATAGAGACGAAATGGTTAATTTTTCTATACAAAAAGGATTAGATGCAGCCAGATGTAAAGTTCAATATTTTAAACACAATGATATGAAAGACCTAGAAGCTATATTAATGAAACAAGATGAATTAGATAAGAAGGTATATATTATAATTGGAATTGTTAGACTGTTAATCATGGTTTATTATTATTATTTTAGAATCCAAAGAAAGCTATGAAAACAAGAAAATTCCTAATTGCAGAAGCTATTTATATGAATACTGGAGAAATGTGTCCGCTACCAGAATTAGTTAAGTTGAGACAAAAATACAAGCTAAGAATGATTTTAGATGAGAGCATTACTTTTGGAGTGCTAGGAGCAACTGGTCGCGGATTGACGGAACATTTAGATGTGGATGTATGGCTAAGACAGAATTTTAATTAGTATGTATTAATAACTGATTTCAATACATTTTAGCGTAACGAAGTTGACTTGATTAGTGCTAGTCTAGAATGGTCAGTTGCATCGATTGGTGGCTTTTGTGTTGGATCATCATTCATCGTTGATCATCAACGATTGTCTGGACTTGGTTATTGTTTCTCTGCTTCGGCACCACCATCATTAGTGGAAGCATGTATTGCGGCTCTCGATAAATTTGAAGAAGAACCTAGAATGTTTGCAGAGCTCTCTGAAAACTGTCGATCAATGCAAGAAAGTTTAGCTAAACTGACTTACTTTAAAACAAGTGGTCATGAATTGTCACCTGTAAAGCATTTGTATCTGAAGGAACAATCAGATCATGAATCAGAAAAAATGTTATTGCGTAAATTGGTTGATCTGGTATGTCATTCAATAGGAAAAATAACAATTTACAAAGTCGTAATTCATCTTTTTATCTTTATTTTACAGTGCATTGAAAAGGGTCTGGCATTAATTACTCCACCATATCTTGAAGCAATTGAGAAAAAGTCACTCCGTCCTAGTATTCGCATTACTGTTAATCGTAAATTAGATTCTAAGGACATTGAATTCGCAATTAATACAATTGAAACAGTATCTAAGATGATCTTTTAATGTAATACATTTCAAGTGTCAGTATAAATAATTTTTAATTCTTATGCTGGAATTCATGTAGCATTTATCAATAGTTAATAAATTATTTGTTTGTTATAGAATATTAAGAACAAATGCAATTTGCAATTATAAAACAATGGTTTTTAAATACATATAAATTTAAAATTATTCAAGTGCACACTTGCTAAACATTTTTTGGACCAAATTTAAAACAAATAGTTTAAAAGACGATTTGTGCCGAACATGGTGGGGAAATTCTCATTTTAAAAATGTGGGGGCAGAAATTCCGAATGATAACGAGGAACAGCTGAATTTATGTTTTTGTTTTGGTTTTTCATACCGTAAAAGAGAATTTTCATTCGTTTGTTTGCCATTAAATTGGGAAAATATACGGACACTTCTTTTATTTGTAAATCTTACAACGTGAAATTTGTGGATTTTCATTGTGACGGTGCGATAATTGATTCTGTTGATATCGGAATTTATTTTTAAATTCGTCAAGTACCGATTGCAGCATTGTATAAATTAAATTATATTTTAATTGATCACAAGTTAGTTTGAACTTGGCCTGCAAGTAGATATCGATTGGAGGTAGAACAAGGAAGTTGAGAGAATTTTCTATAACTACGCAGTATAATAGTGGCTGGAAGTTCAAGGTAACATGTCTTATTTAACTAAAGTGAATACTGTAAAATGCTTGAGTGCATTGGCATCTGAAAGTGCAGCCGGTATGTATTCCTATTTGATATTTTGGTTAATGTGATTAATGATTTCAATAATGAAAATTAGTGAAATTTGTAGGAGCCTTGGTCACTCAGTCGGTGCGTGATTACAACACGAAAATATTACCAGTTCCACGAAACATTGACCCAAATGAAACGGTGAAATTTTCACCACAACGTCATCGTGACTTGGCACACAAACAAACTGAAATTGTGTCTGATGTATCACCGACCAAACAATTTGTGGACATTACATTAGACACATCGAATGAACCCGCTGATCCACGGATGAGCTCTTATGATTGTCGTGGTGCTGTTAGTCTAAACTCTGTTATGCAAAGTAATGTGCCATCACCGTTCAGTGGTGCCAATAATTATACACATTTGAATATGCCAGGTGGCCAATGGGAACAGGGATCTAAATATATGGCACATGATTTGCAATCATCGCATTACATGAACTTGCGCCAATCAATTCGATCAGATTTTCAGGGTGGTCATGATAAAGGTATTATATCATTCATTGGTCATATACAACGGCGTTCATTTTGTACCAAAAATAATTGTTTGATAATACAACCCGTTGCTAACCAAATAGCATTTAAGCAAATTAACAATCATCCAAATTGGGCGCTTTTATATTTAACAAATAAATTCTCAACAAGCAATTTAAATAATAATACTGCAAAAAATGCAAATTCTGACATAAAAGATGAGGAGAAGAAAGTCGATGATAAAACTCTCTCGGGGGCAGCTAAATTAAAACAATTGGTAAAAGAATACGGTGGAACCGTAATGATATTTCATGTAGGAATTTCATTGATGTCACTTGGATTTTTTTATGCTTTAGTTTCTAGGTATGTTTTTGTTCGTACAATTTTATTTTCTCATTTAATTGTATCATATTATTGCTCTTAATGCTTAATTTTGTTTCAATTAACATTGACTCAATGAAGAATCGTCTATTGGTGTACAAATAACTTATACTCATGCATATTATCATTTTTCCTTTACAGCGGAATAGATGTGGTAGCGATTTTACAATATTTTGGATTGGAGAACAGTGCAATTACATCAAAGATAGCTGCTGGTGGTAGCACCTTTATAATTGCTTATGCTATTCATAAAATATTTGCACCAGTTAGAATAAGTATAACATTAGGCAGTGCACCATTTATTGTACGTTATTTAAGACAAAAAGGGATTTTAAAACCACCAAAGACTTGGTAATTGTTTTATTTTTAATGAACTTATCAATATTTGTATTTAAATACAGTTAAAAGTAAAATTAGAAATAACAAGTTATATTTTCATATTATCCATCCTTAAATGTATGAAGATTAAAATTTAATTCATAGAATTCAATTTATTTGATTTTAATTATCCAATTGATTAGTATTTCGTATCACCTGGTTAAAGTAAAGTATCGTAAAAATTTAGCTGTTAATGATTTGAAACTGAACTCACATTTTTCCTCTGCGTTTCTAATTAGAGTGCCGTGTACTTGAATTCGATAAATGCAGGTAAGTTTGGAATTACCGTGATTTGAAGTGAAATGAAACTTAACATATTCATAGCTTCTGGGACATTTTTCACAAAACTCAAATTTTTGTAATTGTGGACCACCAATTTGATATTGAAACGTTCCCAAATAGTCTGGATCTGTATCGGACACATATTTCATTCCCTAAAACAATTTATTGCCAGGATTGAATTTAAATTTACTGGACTTTTAATTGCAATATACTTACATAAACAGTGAAATCCTTTGGTGCACTGTTTATTTCGCCGATTGGTGACATCTCTTTCGTTATGTGTGCTATACTAATTGCATCGATGTCAACCTGAAAAAAGTTTCAATGAGAAATGGTTTATCAGAATAGAACATCTATACTTGCATGGCCCATCAATTTTATTATAATTTTAGCTTTGTTTCCCTTGTAACCAAAACATTCCCCAGGATTCATGGACGGTTGAATTGCGAATCGTGGACTATTTGTAATTGTATGGAATCGCAGAAATGAGAAGAATGTATTTTGATGGTATAATTCCGTATCTGGTGTTGATACTATTTGTCCGCCTAGGTTTGTAATTAACCACAACGGTCATCTGTATGAATTATGAGGAAGTGAATGAATATGAGTTTACCTAAACTTTCTAATGCATAATCGGGTCGACCTGTTTTGCCTATTGTCGAACGGCCATCGCGTCGTAGGGTTTCAACCATATCCTTTAGATTCTCGATTTCTTTGTGTAATTTGTAAGTATGAACTTGAATTGATTTCTCACATTTAATAGTACTTTCTTCAGATATATCTTTCTCTGCGTTCGTTTTGTCCAAGTTAATGTGATTTCTGGTCAATTCACTAAGTTCGCCCTGCGGGAATGAGAAGTAAATTTTTATCAGTTGAATACATTTAATCGATAACAATTTGAGTAATTACCGCGATAAGTTTAACGTCTAGTTGAAGGCTATCCAGTTTGGCTTGTGAAGCAAGATGCGATGAGGTGAACCAATAAATGATTACCGAGACAATTACCGTTGTAATTAGGTACAGACAACATCCCGTGGATGATACTTCCTCGCAACACATCGATCGACGTGATTGTGAAGGCATTCTCTGTTAATTATGATTCTGAAAAAAAGAATAGACAAGTGTAATCTGTATTTATATTGAAATTGTAATGATTTATTGTCGTTTCAATGTCATGTTTCAATATTATTGTATGTAACAGACAACTGAAAAAAAGAATAAACAAGTGTATAATAATTTTTGTGTTGAATAATTGTGGGCCTGGTAAAAGTACTTACATGTTACTGGTGTTGCCAGTAGCATACCTCACCCATTAGCTGCCTAGAAAATATAAAAATGGGAAATTTAAATTAAAGTATTTATTGATTAATTAATTTTTACGTACTCCAAGACTCTGTTTCCAGGCTGCTGCTAATGGTGTTACGAGCTTAATTTGAACTGAACGCTCGGGGAACGGGAGATTGGCCTCCCTAAGCTGATCTACCAGGACTATCTCACGAAAGCCACTTACGGACACAGCTCCCCAATTTCGAATACCTCTGTATAAGATATTCCTTGCTCCATTGATGTCTCTGTTCCATACCACTCCGCAATTTGGGCAAAATTCGGAGCGGTTTTTGGTCAGATGCATTACGCATTCTTCTTGACATATGGAGCAATCTTTAGTAGTTCGAAATTCGTCAACTATTTTGACGTCGAACTTCCTTTCAAATGCCTTTATTAATTCCTTTTCAGGCAAATGTTGGTGCCTGAATCAAACACCTTGGCAAATAATTCCATCACCAAAGAAAATCTGAGTTCAAGAATTCAAGTATATTTGTAAAACAGTAATTTACTATTGATTTCAAAAAATTTAATAATTAAATCCATGGAATTCATGTTGTTATTTCATTTAGTTCATCTATGTGTTAATTACTACATTATTAATTATAAACATATTAAAGCAACAGACAATATTGGTCCAAAAAATGAGAAATAAGAATCAATTTTGGGTCTAATTTAAACCGAGGTCAAGAGAAGGGTTAAATTCAATTTGTGTAGACTTTTATCGCAATTTAACTTTAACTCTAAGCTCATATGACGCTCGTGTAGAGTACTAAAACAACATAATAGAATGTTCTAAATCAACAAATAAATGTAAACACGGAATATTATTCCAAAACAAAAGTAATAAAAATAAGTTATTTGATGTAGTTTTCTGATCCTGACCGAAATTTTTTGTTTCAATTTTGTTTCAATTCCATGTAAATTAACTCTATCTTAATGGCACTCTGGCTTTCCTGCACACCAAATTCCATTGCCAAATGGCTAATTCAATGAAACGGTCGTTCCAACTCTGCCATCACAGATGAATCATGTAGTTAAGAATCATGTACTTAAGAACTTAAGAACTTAAGAATCATGTAACCAACGGTCTATCCCTCAACATGTACCACAATATTTTTCTGACTGAAATTGCATAAACGCATTGAACGGCCAGTATACTGATACGAGGTGGATGAAAAATTCTTCGTTTCATTCATTTATTGAGAACAAATAAGAGGTAAAGGCATATAGCAACTCGAAATATTATATTGCCTTTCTTTATCAAATTTTCTATCATTGTGATTTTTATATAAAATAATTTTATGCACATATTGAACATAATTTCATATAAACATTGAAGTTCAAACAATGTTTTGGTTGAGTGTGTTAAATAATCAAAACAAAAGCAAAAAAAAAATAAGTCGCGTTTCTTTATTTAATTTGCGTATTTAATGCGTTTTATGAGCACCAATCGTGCTTATTTTATTACGATTTTTATATAATTCCGATTATTAGTTTCCAATAAACAGTTTTGATGCACAAAATTTATAAGAAAATAGTGGTGCCATGTGAATACAGTTAGTGGAAACTTTTTCAATCGACATAAGGTATTTCCTTTCTGGACCAAAACGACTCGTTGAGTGGCTACACGAATTTTGTCCACGGATATCAAACAACGCCGACCAAATGTAAAACTCTCTACCTTTGTTTTGTATATAAAAGCAATACCTCAACCAATTGGAAGAATTGTTAACTCTTCACCTTCTGGTGCCTAGGCAATAAACACAATGGAGGACATTTGTCCAACGCTGGATTCGGGTGGTATCGAAACAAAAAATGGTACCACCAAGAATGTAAACAAAGCAACAGCAACACATCAGAATAATAATGTAGAAATGGATGATCAGGAAGCAAAAAATTTAAAGATAAATGGATGTTTGTGTGACGTTGTATTAAAGGAATCAAACGGACATGCCAAAGATAATCAAAATAGTGATGAGTTACTTGGTGTCGCTGGTTCAATTGAATTGCGCGTAAACGGCACTATACCGTTGGCTGAACAGAACGCCGAAGACAGTCGACTGGATTCACATGATTCAGAATCTAGCCATAATTCAACGGATAACTTATCACTTTGTACTGATTTTGATTTCGAGGATATGATGATGATCCAAAATAATGGTGATGATGACATATCCACAAATTCGGATGATTGTGTTTATGCATATCGTGGTGGTGTTGATTTTGAACCACCGGCACCAATCGATTTAGATCCGGGCGATGACACCGATTATTTGGAAATGGACTTTGAACCTGATCCAGTATCAGAAAATGAGAGTGTTTTAGTTCCTCAAATGATGTCTAGGAACCAATCGCAAGAGCCAACAACAAGTTCAGTAAACAAAGAAGAAACGACACATCAATTAAATGAGCCATCTACATCAAATGGTGAATGCAGCAGCACAATGGAACCATCATGTTCGTACATGCAATCCCAACCAGGTCCTAGCTCCAGTAGTTCAGGAACAAGCAATAAATATACCGGAACAAAACCAAAAACGTCTCGCATGAATGGCAGTAGCAGTTCATCAGAAAGTAAACGCGGCTACTCCAAATCCTATAATAGCATGAGTTCTGTTTCTAATTCATATGATTATTATGGCGAACAGCCAACTTGTTCGAAATTTTTTGCTGATGATTTACGTAGAAAATGTAAATTAAATGGACAAAATTCAACGGTATCAATGGACGTCTATACGAATGGCCATGAAATTGAAAACCATATAAACAGTGATATTAACGATACGTTTCAATCAGAGAGACAATTAGTAAACAGTTATCAGAATCCAGCACAATTTTCATATATTGAAAATCCCGAAGATGTTATTTTAATACCTGTTGATAATTTGGATTACGCTGTAATTCATAATGCCATGGTGGGTGATCAATTATAATTAATTAAATTTGACTTATTACTAATTTGAACATATTCATTGATTCTATTTTTAGGAGCAATTAAAGTTGCCATTTGATAGTTCAGAATTAGAATTGTGTTTCATACATCGGCATGCACGAGATGTTGAAATAACAGATTTGATTGATTATTTAATATTTATGTCTAAGAAGAAATGTGATTATAAGGCGCTAAAAGAATTACTATTGCAAGTATGCCCAATGCTGTGGGAGCATTATTTTATTGAATTTCAGCCATGCTATAGTACAGATACTGAATGGATCAAAGTGCCATGCTCAGAAATATTAGATCGATGGAATGAAACAACTAACTTGAGACGTATATTAACTATACAAAATAAAAAGTTCCATACTGCAAATGTTTTAGGTATGTAATTGATGAATGATATACTTTATGTCTTCAAATATCTCTATACTATTTTAGTCTTGCCCTTTTATTGAATAATCGATATTAATTTTGACTTTATTTTATTTATGTTCGTTTTATTTTTTAGGTAAAGTTGCAAATATTGTGCGACAGTCAAGTAAACGTTACATTAAAGAGGATGTTTTCATTGAAATACCACAGTATTATCGTAGCGGCTATATTCGCTTAACGAAACTAGGATAGAGATACCTTTTATTGAGTATGAACATGGTATTGACAGGCGACAATTATTTAAAAATAAATAGCGTTGAATTAGTCTTCAACCTTGAAATGCTAAGATCATCACAAGAAAAATAAAATTAATGAATGAATTTCATATTCTTTACCACTAAGTGTATAGCAGAAACAAATTATTAATTATACTATTTTTTTCGCTCTTTGTGTATCATCACAAATGATTTGATTTATGAAAATGATTTTGAATCCAAAACAGTAGTCATATCTTCCATTATTAAGCAGGATTTATTGTATATTAACCATGTATTTTGATTACGTAAAAGAATGCGTTATTAGGCACCACACCAATTTAAAATACATTGACTTTAAGAATGAATGATCATGATGAAACTAAGCAAATATATGTATTTATAACAAACAAAAGATATCTTTTTAAAAAGAAAACAAATGAGAACCATATTATATTAAATACTTATAAAAAAAATAACACAACACATTGTTTTACTTTTATGAAAATAATAGAAATGGTAAATTTTATTGATAAATATTAGATATTTTGCGATTTTTCATAGTAAATGCGAATGAGTATGATTATGGGTTTACTTTTTATCAGTGTATTTACAATGAAAATTTTGTTTTTCAAAGTGAATTTGTTTAACATTGAACCAATTTTGATCCACAAATGTTATTTGGTTGAATTATCAGCATTTTTAGAACTGTGATGTGTATGTCTCGAATCCATTGTTGCACTGCCGCGTGTTGATGTTACCTCCTCCATCATCCAGGGGTCTTCTCTTATCTGCGATATTCGCAATCTTGTCCTAAGTGGTGCGAGGATTTTTGTAATTAACGTTTTGCAATTTGAGCTAACCCGTGGATCACGAGGAAACACAATCTTTGATTGTACTTGCTGTTGTTTATTTAGTATTTTAAAAGAAGAAAACCTTTTTTATAGCAATTAGTTTATATCATTCAATCAATTGTCAATACCTTAAGTAAGTGCGGATAATTTGAGTCATCGAATGGAAGTCGACCGAATACCATAGCAAAAAGCACCACACCAGTGGCCCAAATGTCGGCAAATTGGGGTTGATATGGTATACCTTTCAATATTTCTGGGCTGGCATAGGCATAACTACCACAATATGTTTCTGATAGTATTGGTGGTCCATTTAGTCTTGGTTTCATATTGCCCCGAGCAAAACCAAAATCAATTAATTTTAAATTAAATTGTTTATCAAATAGAAGGTTTTCACACTTTATATCCCTGCCAAAAACAAAGTGAAGAAATTTATTAGTAAGAAACCATTCGATTAATTGATATGAAAAGAAAGAAAGTGTTTGTGATATAATTGTCTCCAGCTGAGTACCAGAATAATTGTAGGTGCATTAAAACCGTAAGTACAAGTGTCTGGTTTACCGATGTACGACTCCTTTATCGTGGCAATAGTCGACCGCATTTATAAGTTGTGTATAAAATTTTCTTGACCGTGTCTCATCCAGGTAGCTCTCCTTACGAATTAAATCCAATAATGAACCATTCTCAGCAAATTGCATAATTATATAGACCCGATGTGTTGTCTCAATACTTTGATAAAACCGTATTAAGTTTTCATGTTTTAAACCTTTCACAACTTCAATTTCGCGGGGCAAAAATTTCTTTAAATAATCAGATGGTGCTTTAAACTTTGATATTATTTTAACAGCCACATAGCATTGATGCTCCTCAGAATATGCAACCTTAAATTAAATAATGTTAACTGAATGAAATTCTCAATATGAAATTCAAATGATTTACTTTAACTTTTGCATAACTGCCTGATCCAATTAATTTACCAACAGTGTAGCCATGATCTTCAAGAACAGTTTTTTTAATTTCCGTTGTTGATGTTATCTGAGAATTAGGTTGGATCGAGGATGATCTTTCTAAAAAAAGTTGGTTTTCAATCAAAATTCAATTCCAACCCATTGTCACATTAAAGTCACACAAAAATTTACTTTTCGTTTGGTCCGATTTTGTTTCCGTGTCCATAATGTGGTATGATTTCTTCTGTCCAGTTCACCAGAGGTTTTATTTAGTGGCACACCTCCCGCCTAAATAAATTCTTAAGATTTTGTGATGTTGTTTGTTTTTTTTTTTTGTTGTTGATATGATTCTCAATAGTTTTCAACGTTTAAAATTTAGAAACTTATTATAATTTAGGTAAATTCGAAAATAGGAAAAAAAAATAATATCAAATAGAAATTTAGAGACCCAATCTTGATAGTGTCAATCAGTTTCTGTTACATTCAGAATTTTTTTTTTGTCCACTGTTCTGCAATTCTTCTTGTAATCAAAAATCCAATTTTAGTGGGTGATTTTCCAAGTTTTTGGAAAAAAAAAAAATTAGAAAAAATAATAATAAAAAGCAAAAAATTTAAAATAAAAATAAAAAAAAAAAATTTAGAGTCCAAAAGTTAAATTCAAAAAAGAAAAATAATTTTTATACAAAAGAATGAAATTTTCAATCAAAAATTTCATAAATGAAAATCATGAGCTCAAAGAATTTGGTAAGGTATGCTTGTGACACCCTTTCATTTTGCCGAGAAAAAAAAAAACGTAAAAAAATCGAAAGAATTAAAAAGGTGAACTTAAGAACGGACACACAGAAGGATGTTTTGTGATGTTATGACTTTTTTTTTTTTTTTGGTTGTTCTCTTGATTGTTTATATTTATTTGTTGGTGAATAAAACTGTTCTTTGATTTTATTATCAAAACGGAAAGATTTGCGGTTTAAACGGGGATATGTGAATTGATTTGATTTTAAAAATAACCAAAACTGATGGTCTAATTGAAAATTTTTTTGTATAAAAATTTTGATACTATTTTTCAATTTGATTAGCCAGTATGATATGTCAAATTAAATTTTAAAATTTTTTAATCAAAGAAATAGAAATTTATTAGGCTACTGTGTTTTCATGTTACAGGTGTTAGAATGTCTCATCTGTATTATCCTCTTAGCTAAGGTTAATGACTTTTATCCCCCCGAATGCATTTGTTTCCACTGAAATGACTTTTTTTCAAGTGAAATTAATTTTAATTTTATTGCATGAACATTTTCCACATTGATGCCTTTTAACGACTGTTGAGATCCTTTTATGTATTGTCGAACCATATTCAATGTATGTGTTCATCGTTTACCAAATCTAAATGAATCAAACATGTTGTACAGAATAAATCCAAACTGGGAATCATAAAAATAATTTTCCATATTATTATCCTCTCAATTGGTAATCGCAACAGTAAAAACAGTAGCGTTACTCACAAAAAAAATAAAGTACAACATTAATTTGTATCATGTAATTCAATACCAAAGGACTTCACTGTGCCCATTACACTAATTTCATGTGATTATGCCATAATGTTATTCCTTCGGTTTTTTTTTTGGTTATTCAACGTCACCCTCTCAACACATAAATTATGTTTTTTGTTTGCTGCATACAGAGAGAGCGAAAAACTGAGAGTTTTTGGCTCATACAGAGGCGTCAGATAGTTATGATGCATTTGATTAAGGGAGTCGCTAGCTATCGTTCAGACGATCTGATTGCCTTTATCCATATAAACATATTAAAAACATGACTTCACTCTATCAGGAGAGTGCGTTACACTGATATTCGATGGCTAATATAACGAAAGGATGAGCAGGTGCAGTTTTGTTAATGCAATAGATTCAATTTACTAATCTGAGGTTATTTTGTTGTTACGTTGCATCTCGTTCACCCTTCATTATAAGGGAATAAAAACATTTGTGGATTTTAGTTTTTCTTTCTTTTTTTTTTAGGATTCGCTTAGAGTTCTTTCCCTTTTTATTTTTTATTATTATGATTGGTAAAACCATCGAACCATTCACGTATTTGATGTATTTTCATTGGGATTATAGGAATAGAGTTACTGTTACTACTGTGTAAGTATGTTTCCCTTGTTGTAATCGAACTGAAATGAAATCTTAATGTAATTCTTTGCACTCTGACCAGATGATTGAAATGGAACCGCAACAATCCCCTTATGGATTTCAGTTAGACTTCATAAATAAACGTAATAATTTTGTGTTTTCTTATTCTCTTTTGAATTTATTTATCTATCTATTGATGATTGATGGCATTGAATTAAATGGAAATTTTTCTTGTATGTGATTCACCTTATTTGATAGTTTATGGATGAGTATATCGTTTGTGTACTCGTGTTGTGTATGATTACTGATTTTGAATTTCATATCAAGTTGAATGATGTTGATTCAATGTACACTGGTGTATGACAAACACTCAGATTTTATGCAATTTGATATTATGCTAATTTTTTGTTACTTTGTTTGGATTATACTTTTGCATTTGTTATGTTGATGTGATTTTTATGATTTTGGGGTGTTATTGCAACCCTGAAATTTATATTTTATATTAAAAATAATAAAACATCGTGTATTAGGATTTTTATTTGCAGTTTTTAGTTTCGCAAATGCATTGCAGATGGATCTTATCTGCAAAATTTTTTATTAATCCACAAGATACTCTCATTAATGTCGTTAACTATACGTCACTTTTATTTTTAAAATATTTTTCTATTAGCATTATAATTTTATTGATTCATTTGCTTCATGTTTATTACCTTTCCCATTTTTTTAATCATTAATGTACCTCATAAATGCTATGTAATCATCAATTGTGTATTATGTAGATTAGAAGATATGAGGACATTTTAAGACATTTAAGGGTTAATTTTAAAATTTCTTTACCTAAAGCCAATGAAACTATTTTCATTTACACTAGAATTAAATTTATGTAATACTTGAATATTGTGTTTATAGTTTACTTAAACATTGGATTTGAATTTGATACCTTAGGTGCATTATTCGCAATGTAACTGGCGTTTAACTGTAATTTGCTTCAGATCATCAGGTGAATTTAAATTATCTACAGTATTATTAAACAGAAATGTAATAAAATATGTATTAGTAAGTTTAATTAGTTAATTAGCATTGATGATTGATGTGGGATAATCATCATTGAAGTACAATTATTAGTCTTTAAAGAATTTTCAAGTAGTTCTGCAGTGCTATTGGTTAAAGAATCTAGGTCAACTTATTACTTTTTGAGATAATTATATTTTCTGATACGTTAATGAAATATGAAGCCTTTACCTGAAAATTGAGGTTTAATTCATCTCTGTTAATTAGTAATCGCTAATTGAAGTTGTAATTCCCCATACAAATACATGGAATTTTTTTTCTAAAAATGTCTTTATCTCGAAACTATGTAAAATCACTTACACTCTTTTTATTTTATTCAGAGAGAGAGTCCTGTCTTGACCATAGATACATACATTGGGGGGTTTAATTACATAGAAAGTTGTCATTTATTACATAAATTCAGGAGTTTTAAAGAAAATTTCAATAATTTTATTTTCAAAAGTTTCAAAATTGTTGTTGTAATCAATGCATCGTGTTGGTGTATCATTTGCATTAGTATTGGTAAATTCCTTCCAAGTAAAGCCACCAATACTAATGCAATTTGATACACCGACATGATGCATTGATTACAACAACAATTTTGAAACTTTTGGATTTTCATTGATTTTCTTTTAGTTTCCTTAGTAGTGGTAGGAAATTACTAATACCAATGCAAATTGGTACACCGACACGAAGCATTGATTACAACAACAATTTTGAAACTTTTGAATTTTTAGATTTTTAGAATTTTCAGGAAAACCAATTTCCAAAAGTTCACTTTTTTAGTTGACAGGTTTTCCGATGAGGGCGCCACTGTATGTGACTAGGATACTTTCCCTCTTCACTTATGTATGTTCGTCTGTACCATAATTTCTTTGAAAATCTTAAAATGTCTTCACTTTTACTGATTAATTGGAACAGGCGACCATACATGTAGCATGTAATTTGACAAATCCATTTGAAATTTTTAAGATTTTCATTTTCAAAATTCAAAAGTTAGAATTTTCTAAATTTTCCAATCAATTTGGAACAGGCGATCATACATGTATCAAGTATTATTTTAGATTTTCACATTCATTAGACAATCTGTAAGAAGAAGTTGTAATCCTGTAAATTTGTTTCCTGAAACCATAATTACTGAAATTGGAATAGACAATCGTAAAAACGGGAGCCATGTATCCTCATTGAATTAAATTGATAACTGAAACTGAAATTATTTACCTTTCGTATTTGTTTTATTATTTTATTAAGTGAATAATCAAATAAATTGTTTTCATTTAAACATTATAGAATGAAGAACTCCTATTCATTCTTCACATAATAATTTATCATTTCGTTTGAATTTCTTTTTGTCTTCATTTTGGTCCATAATCAGCGCTCTTTGAAATAAATCCAATCAATATATGTATAAATGTTTTTCTTTTTCAAAATTAATGTTTTTTTTTGTTGTTTTATTTATTTATCATTCCATATGACCCACTATCAACCATTACCTAATTTTAATATTAAATTAATTTTATAAGTATTACTATTTACATAGAATTTTCATTTTCTTAAATATTTTCTTCTTTTTATTACACTTGGGGGATTCATTTATTTTTTTTTTTAATTCAATATCATGCAAATTGGTCAATAATACGTGCTCATTTGCTATAAAATCATAAACTTATTGTTGAAAATTTTCTTAATATGGCAATTATGATAAACTTAAAGATAATTTTATAATATTGCATGAGAATAAGTCTCAAGCGATTTACATTCTTAAAAATACTGATTCACTAAGGATTTTCGTATTTAAGTCAAATACTCAGTTTTAGCTGATGCCATTCTATTCGTCTGACTGATTCTAAACTATTCATTAAAACTAATAAGAAACATATGAAATCTGGAATATCCATTTAATCATTCACTATATGAGCATTTAATTAATGAACCGTTTTTTTTTAAATTCTTAATATTTACAATATTCATTATGATATGGTTACATTTCTTAATTCAAATGCATTTCATTTCAATTAAGAACACAAAACAAGAAATCAAATTGGAAAAAATGAATGTATTCAATTCGTTAACGATTATAATTATTTGCTCAAAGTAAGATACACGTAGTTTTTAACATATCAATTTCATTGACCAACTGTTTTACTATTATTCATTTTTGTTATTTATAAATTACAATTGTTGACCGTTAAAACCAATCGGATGTTTGTATTAGTTTAAAACGAATCAACATCAGTTTTCTTCTATTATTTCATTATTTACTATTGATTATCATCAATTCATCGTTAATTTTTATATAAAATAAATTCATTAAATTCTAATTGCATTGAAATCAATTACAATTCTAAATGCAATCCTTTAGTTTATGGAATATTTTTCTGTTTTTTTTTTTTTTT
>JXOR01000079.1:535275-581649 GCA_001014335.1 Coboldia fuscipes | reverse complement strand
TTTTTTTTTTTTTTTTATTTTTTTTCATTTTGAGTTTTTCATGAAAACATCTAATAAATTTCAGAAAACTTTTCCATTTTTATACTTCTTATGAGAGTTTACCTCTTTGTATAAATCATATGAATAATAATAATCTTATTACAAGAGGATTTTTACTTATGCATTGTGTCTTACAAATACAACTTTATGTGTATGTGAATATTACAAAAAAAATTTTCTTTTAAATTGTGATTAATGTGTAATTTAAAAAGGAAAAACTTCTTCATTTTTCTCTTTATCATTAATTACATTTCTTATTTACTTAAATATAAATTGTATGCATTTTAGTAATTTTAATATTCAGATTACATTCAATTCCTCTAATTTATAATTTATTCATTAGCATGTACTCTAGTTGTCCTGTGTGAATGTGAAAACTTATGATATCCATAAACATTTTTTATTTATTTTCTATGGCCATTAATAATCTTTACGATAATAACAATGAGTTAATTTTTTTATTAAATGAAAAGGTGTGAATTTCTTAAAATGTAATTTTAAATGAAATAAGGTGATCACATTAATGATTATATGAGTTCATAAACAGTTTGGATTTCATGAATTGGCATACTTGATTTACATTTTAAATTATACAATATGGTTGTTTTTTTTTCCTGTGATTATTCTATGGTAAATTACTTGTTGTAAAACATAAATACGGTGCAATTTAAAACAGTTAAAGTGATGTAGATTGATTCATCAGTTTTACTATTCGTTTTTCATTTTGCAAAAGAAAAACTAGTCCACACAAGGTGAGAATTGGCTTTTGGTGTTTTTCAATAGTAAAACGGATGTTGCATTATGTGAAAGTAAAAACAGAAAAACCTGAACGAATTAATTAATAGCACAATAGTAGTTAGCACAATTATTATCTCATAGTTAATTTAGTATTCATTACTTTCTTTTTTTATCATCCATTTTCATTTTATACATTTGTAGTTCTTAATAACATGACGTGAGAAGGCACACAGGGAGTGGTTTAAAATAGGATATATACGTGCAAATAGTACTAATAAGTATGTATTTCTTGTTTTAAAGTTTCCGTAAGGAAACTCTAAAAACCATTCCATAAATTCATAAATTGAAATGAAACATACATGATGAGAAAACATACTTGAATAATGTGTGGATAGTCGGGTGGCATATAAAATTCTAGGCCAGATTATAGATAAACTCTTAATTGACGATATGGTAATATTGAATGTGATCCAGTTTAATTGCATTGTTCTACATACATGTTTTGTTTAAGAGTCTCTTTAAATGAATCGATACCGTAAATAAGAATGTGTTTAGTTCATTCAATTCTCTTCAATCGATAAACAACAAAAATCAATTAATATCTCAAAAACACAACACACTAATTGATCGAAATAAAGAATTGCTACCGTCAAAAGAACACCTAAACACCATTTTTTTCAACTATCTACTAAATCAGACTTTTAAGTATTTTTCTTCTTTTCTATCGTAGCTTAATTAAAACTGATATTTCAAACGAAACAGTTGCTTATTAAGTTCATTGTCAACTATAACAGATAATTTTCTTTACTTCAATTTCTTACCATTTTTCTTGGTTAATTTTCATTGATAACGAACATAAGAGTTTTAAAAATGTGAATTTCATTTGATATCTCCATCAATTCTGTTTTCTTATATTGAATTTTCATTTATGAATTTTGTTTTTTTTCTTTTCAATTTGCTTTCTAATATTCCATTATAGATTCGTTTATTGTCAATAAATCATTCGTATTTTTAATTTCCAAAACAAAACGGTTTGGAATTATTCCATATCACTGACGAAGAGCTCATATTTTAATTATCAACGGTCAAAATACGTGTGATTATAAATGTGACTGTTTAATTATTTTCATTATTTACAAGAATCATTTAATTAAATTTAATGTGTTTAAGTGATTTCTTTTAGTTTACGTAATTTGAATTTAGTTATTCATTCATTATCTTCAATTGGAATTGTTTTCATTAAATGTTTTTTTTTTTCGATTTTTTTCTTAATATTAATAGTTTTGTTTATATCAATTTATCATGTGCATATCTCATTTAATAAATATGAAAACGTAAAAATTCATTCTTTTTTTTTTTTTGTTGTTAAATAAAATGCTATGATGACTTAAATCAATCTACAATCTAATTATGAGTCTTAGAATATAAGTTTTATGCTATACTACAATTCCTATATTCAAATGTAGTGGCATATTATGACCCTTACTAAATGCTATAATGCAAATCTCTACTATGCTGCTCTCTTTTTGTATGTTTTTAGTACAAATATAATATCATAATTCTAATTAAATGTAATTAACTATATATGTACAATTCGTCTCTGTTTTTAAGTTTATACCATCTGTGTAATTAGTTGAATTTATGTTGAATGCTTTATAATTTCCATTATAAATGAGAATGTAAATGAATCTAAAAAAAACACACACACACAATTGAAATGATTTCAAACATTTCCTGATATTATATCATATGACAGGCAGTGTATGTAATGGTGGAGACGCGTTCTCCTCCCTGTTACCCAAATTCAACCCGTTCTAGAGTACCATAGACTATAACTACGTTTAATTCGTCATCAAAATTTCTGAATAATATGAATTTTGTGTATCCCTTTGACCCAATAATATCAATTTTACTTCTATTATTCATGTATGATTGCATGTGAACAAGAAATCAATGTTATTTATTTATGCTCTCTGTGTATTAGACTTTATGGTAAATTAGTGCTCATAGTTTAACATATAAATTAATTTCAATTACAATCGGTCACATAAATTTTAATACAATTCCACTTAGCCCATGTTGAAATACAAGTAAGTTATTTTGATGGTCCAATACCATTATCATGTATTTATGTCTATGCTGGTTTAGTACGTGAATACCACCGATCACTCCATTTTAACCGATTTATATAAAATTTAAATTACGTACAATTTGGTAATTAATTTTACAGAAATTTCTCAAAAATTTTAAATACAAATTAGATGAGTCTAATAGAATTTAATCGATTTTAAATACGAGTGTGTATGCTTTATATGTATAAAATGGTTTAAATATCCACACTCCCCCTCTCTTATTATTTAAATGCTGAATTTGCACAACATTTTAATCATATTTATTACATTCTCATTGAATATAATTTTCATTTAATGGGGAGGGGGGGAGGTATATTCATTTATGCTACCACATGATTGTAACTGACACATTTAATGATAAAATTTTTGTTCAAAACGTATTTAATTTACAAAATATTGAGCAACATAACTATATGTTTTGCGTTTTTAGAATTTGAAAATGTACTATTTATAGGTATCCTCTTTAGATACGATTACTTCCTTTTTTTTTTATATGCAATTTGAAAATAAGTGATCGAATTAACTGAGAAACCACATAAACGTTAATTATAAATTCTATATTAAATTAGTGTGTTTACGGTTACTTAACTATTCATCTCATCAATAATGTTTTCATAAATGCATTTGTAACCTTTAGGTCATTTAAATTAATTAATTTACTCGTTGAATTTTGTATGAATTTCTTCTCTTCTTTTTTTTTTTTCAGTTTGTTTTTGGTTAAATAGAAAATTAACATATTAATTATGTCTAAATAATGGATAATTTAAATACAATGGATTTTGTGTATAACTTAAATATTAAAAACATTGGTACCAATTACCAGCGATTTTATTTTTTAGAATTAAACAAACATTAAAATGTTTTTTTTTTTTTAAGTTTTTTGTTTTCCTTTTTACATGAAATTGGCATATCGTACATAAAGTTTAATTCGTTTTGTATAATATTATGATACAGTACAATGTGTTTTGTATTACCATTATACAAAATGTGTGTATGTACTATTTATATTCACAAATGGAATAATTAAAACACATTGTTTTCCTATTCAGTGCTTGGGAATTGTTGTGTTCGTCTGTTTCACGTCAATTATACGTCTCATAATTCATTGTGTAGTAATGTTTTACATTCATATATAATAGTATTCCATTGATTAGTTTTTCTTGTTTTCTAGGTAATTACATGTCTCTTTATGGAGGTAATGACTCCATATAAATGTATATTTTCCTTATACGATCCTTAACATATTCATGCGTGTATGTACATAAAATCTAAATGAAAATTCTTTAATCCTAAATTACATATTTCATTCGATTCCATTCGCAAATATGAAGCCATTTAATTATTATGACTGATTCATATAACACGGATATCGTTTAGAGTTTTATTGTAATTACTTTCTTATTTTTTTTTTAATCATTTTCTGTTTTATATTAATTATAATACAATTAAGAGTCACATATTGATTAATGTTGCATAAATTCGTAATGTTCTTTTTTATCATAATTCATTTCTTCCATAATCTGTAAGCATATAAATGTAGATATATCAGTTTTTATAATTATTTCTTGTGATTATTTTCTTTTTTTTTTGGTTCATATTTTCTACAGTGGAATTCATAATGTATAACAGAATTATAAAGTGACGCTAAAAAGAAAATCATAATTTATACAAAATACATCGTTTTATCTATTTTATGCACAACAATGGAAAAAAAATATAATTAGGATACAGAATACACTATTTAATAAATCTGTACAAATGAATATTCTGTACATGGCATATCATAATCTATTTAAATTATGATATTTTCATACTACGTGAGCCAATCACAACTACAACTATATGCATTAAATGAGATACAAAATATAAGAGGAAACTTATAAATGCAAATTTATAATCCGTTCTATTACACTTCCATATAATATCGTTCATTTTCCTATTGTTCATTTTATAAATTTTTTTTTGCTAGTTTTCGCTTGCTTCAAACTGAATATTAAAAAAAAAAAAAAAACTCAATAAAGTAATACAAATAATCTATGGATAAATAATTACTAAGACAACCAGTTTGTGATGCACAAAGAAAAATCATAAATCTTATAAGAAAAACACTATTTTTTTTCACTAACGAACTAAATCGCCATAATAAAAATTATTAATTAAATTCATTTGAGCTATCAATTAAACTGGTGATAAATAAATAATGTGTATCAAAATTATATAAAAAAAAAAATTAAACATAAGAAAATACATAGCACAGCATAATGTTTTGCAACTTAAAATTATATTGGAATTTTCTATTTAATTAAAAGATCAATTTGTAATTATTAAACATACACACACACACATAATAAATGGAGCTGTGGACTATAGATAATAATTTGTGATCATTTATTTTAATAAATTGATGGTTTGTACCCCAAATTTTTTCGTTGCAAAAATAGATGAATCTCACGGAAATTTGGCCGATTTGTATCATTCCGTTGCCAGCATTCACACATTAAATCATAAATTTCACGTGGACAATTCTTTGGCATTGGCAGTAACATCTAAAAACAAATGAAAAATTCAAATTAGAATACACAATTAGTTAATTAGAATTAAATATAATTCATATCATTTCTACTTTTCACACATAATTCAATGTTTAATTTACTTACATGCTTTCCATTCTCCTGATACATGTTTGCCAAATTTTCAATCACCTTTTCATCAGTGAAATTTTCAAATGGTTGTTCACGAGCAAATGTTAATATTTCCCATAGGGTAACAGCAAACGACCATACGTCTGATTTTAATGAATATTTACCCTACAATTGACCGATATAGAGAGAAAGAACACAGAACAGAAATTAAATGATTATAATTAATATTACATTTGGATAACATTAATAACAATATACAATGACTGTAACTGACCGGTACACTTTTAAATTGTGAAACAGAATCAATTATATAATGAATTACCATACAAAAATCAAGTGAAATAAATGAAATGAATTAGCCATATAGTTTATCACTCACCAATATTACACTTTCCCATGCCATCCATCTGATTGGTATTGGTTGTGATTGTCTACCAGCTCCCTCCAAATGGCAATAATCGGCTGGATATGCAGTACGATTTATCACAGTTCCCAAACTACAGACTTTTACAGCCAGTTGTGGACCAATTATACAACTCCTACAATATCATAAACAAAAAAGAAACAAAACAATTGAAAATGATCCGTTAAGAAAATCAATTTATTTCTATTGCTACAAATTCTTTTTATACATAAATGTGAATTTAATATGCCGTAAAAGGTATTATTGATAATGTTGTGGTCATTCATATGACATTATTTTTTTACTCTTCTCATTCCATCGTTCCTTTGATGGATTGAGATACAATTCCATCATGTGGAATATTTTTGTTTTACAGTCATTTCAACAGGAAACCGAACAAAAAAAAACACAGGAAAAAATCGTTAAATCGACCAACTCCCAACATTGTAACCCACATAAAAGTAAATTTCCTCGTCCTTATTTTGAATAACACACACACACACACACACACCAAAAACACGAAATAATATATGAAACAATTTATGGTTTTGTCATGTCTGTGATTAAATATAATGTACGAATTTTTGGTCAATCTCTGGACACGATGGATAGACTCTTCTCATACCCTTCAACCTCTCGAAATCGTTTATAACAATCACAATATTTTTTATTTATTCGTTCAACCCCATCGTTTTCATATTGCATTCCCCCATTTTTAACGAAAAAAACCAAGAATTTTTATGAAATTTTATTATATTTTCACAATCAAAGAGTCTCCCATTTCCTATTTCACATTCTATCTCATAATAATTCGAAAAAGCTCTTCAGACTATTAAAATAAATGTTTTAAACTATTGGAATAGTTTAGTTGATTTCACCAAGGAATTTAAGAGAACCAAAATAAAAAAGAAAAACTGAATTACAAATTAAATTGGGTCCACTTACTCACTGTGTTGCATCAGGAAAACATATGGCCACAGAACATATTGCAAATAACTCACTTAGATTTAACTCTTTTGGTTCATAGTCTTTCTTCTTTCTTCTTTCATCGTTACCCTCACACAGTTTGGTTTTTTTTTTTCTATTTTGTTATTGCTACAATCAACTGTAAATGATTTGATGGGGCAATTTACTATGAGATTTTCACATTGCAAATATCATTGTCGTTTACGTATGAACGGACATACAAATAATAGAAATATATTTGCCAACATTCACATATGAAAATACTTGTTGATGATGAGATCCCCTTAAACTGTTATTGGGTGGTATCATTCAACCGCATCCATGGACTATATTCTTTCATTACGTTTGGTATTTTTTTTCCGCATTGTTTAGATTCATTTTTTACGGGTTTTATATGACTTTATATGCCATCTGATGTTCACATGTTCTCTCTTACTCTACGTATCATAGTAAAAGCTCCAATTCATGCTTGCCAGTGAGTAGACTATGACCAATACCATAAAATAAATTGCCAATGAAACTACAGAATTTTCGCACAGTCATTTTCTACCATTAAACGAGATACATTCACTTTACCAAAATATCAAAAAGAGTAACAAAAATCCCAACTGAATAAATTTTTAGAAGCTCTTCTAGCCATTCAATGATGAATTCCCATTTTCCATTACTTTTTTTCTGTTGCTATTGGATCTCTTTTATTATGTCGCTTTTCTTGTAATCCGCAACAGATCATTTTTATTTGGCCATTTGTGTGATTACTGGACAGTATAGAGTGAGATTCAGACATTTTAATGTCAAATGAATGTTGAAAAATAATATGTTGGAAAACGTAACAGGAAAAATTCCATGTTTTCTTCGCACAAAAAAAAAAGAAAAAAGAAATGAACGTGAACGTTGAGGATACACATACACACATCAAATTCCATCGAAATTAGAAATGGAATTCAATACGAAAGGATAGAGATGACCCACCATCGGTTAAATGTCATTCGTTTTACTATCAAATATCATCAAGTTTTTGGTATACTATTTGACATGGTCACATACACGACATCATCGATGTCATCCTCGGGGTCCCCCGCAAGTCATTCGAATACCCCACCGGTTAAAGATGAATAGGTACAATTTATTCGAAAACCGTTTTTCTTTTTCCAATCGTATGTTGTTGCATTTCCATGATCAGACAATAAAAAAGAAAAACGAAACATTGAATGGCAAAATATTTTGTCAGTTTTGTACTGAATAATATTCATATTCAATACGAAACCATGAAAGGTAAAACTACCCTTACAGTTTGTTGCCTTTTTTCACTGTCATGAATTGCAATAAATATTTTCGTTACTCTTCATTCCATTTTAATAATATCGAAACTATAAACATGATGACTACCCCACATTCATATGAACATTTTTGCCTATGAGAATGAGAATTTTTTTACATGCGATCCCATTTGGACGGAACTAACAAAATAAAAAAAAGTATCATCGTATCAATAGTTTTACACCAAGCCAATATTGAAACGGTTACTAAAAGTAATATTTTCTTCCTCTGTTGCTATCTACAGATGATATGCAATCCCCCGTTTAGAATAATAATGAAAAATATTCAAGTTATTATGCTTTCAGCGACTGAAAGCTTTACAAAATTGTTCAAACAATTTACGTTAAATTTTTTTCTTTGTTAGGAAATCGATGAACATTCATGAGAATAATGAAAATTTTGTATTTCGGTGTATTCTAACATCTTGAATAAATTTCTAACGTTTTTTTTTTCTTCAATCTCTCTTAGCGCATAAACGATGCTCGTTTGAATGTAATTGTTTTTCCCATAATTTTTGGTATATTTTAATAAGTGAGTTACTTGTTATGCAAAACTATTTCAATATTTTCTTCACTGCGTTTCTATTCACCTTTTAGCTGTTCCAAAATATTGTTGGGAAAAATTTCTGTCTTTTTTTTTTTCCCCAGAACAAAAATTTAAAACAGAAAATATGGAAAACTATACCTTCTGGTCATTCACAAAGTATAGAAAATAGCAAGTAAATTGTAAAGTAAATTTCATGTTAAATATGCAACGTAATGTTCAATGCAATTATATATTGAAAACAACTTAAACGATGAATGGTTCATGTTTCGACAACTTTTCCATTTTCCTTGTTTTTGCCATCGTATTTTTAGATTTTATTTTTCTTTTCTTGTTAAAGTATAACAAGAATTATTATACTTCACTAAAAACAAAAGAGAATTTCTCTTTCTTTATATTCACAACGAACTTATTAAATACGCGATCTGAATTGAAGGCACGTCTCTTTTTTTGGGGCGAAAAATTTTCACATGAAATATTTGATGCAGTCTATTTTCTTGAAAATAATAAGAAAAGTGTTCTTTAGTTCTACCGGTTTTCAATATTTTACCGAATTTTTTTTTCCATCTTGTAATTCTATTTTATTGCAAACGTTTCATCTTTTGATGGATACCAAAGAGATTATTTTTCTTTATTTTCTTGGCTAAAAGTTGGCTTTTCTTTTTTTTTTTTTTTTCTTTAAAATATAAAAATAGCAAGCAAAGAAATTTTTCATTTGCTACTACCTTTTTTGTTTCGCGGTAGTAGCGGCCATACAAAAGAGATAATTTAATTAATTTTATAAGACGAATATTGTTTTGAATCAAATAAAAGAACAAAAAAAAAAATTAATTCAATGTATAAAATTAGGAAAAATATAAGCAAAGAAAATTTATTTTTTTTTTTTGAGAACAGTAAACAAAAAAAACATTTTCTTTCTTTTTCCAAGCACCAGTATCAATTGTAAGGGAAAATAGTAGGTGGTAAGATGTTAACTTAATAGCTTGGCTACATCATAATTCTATTCAACTGGAAACCATTCTCTATTCTTTATTTAATTCCCATTCATTTTTCAGACACTGTCAGTACTTTACAACACAAAATTCACGATTGGTACCATTCAATTTGTACAGTGAGTGTTCTTTAAAAACTTCTTTTTCATTTCGTATATTTTGTTGATTCTCCTTGGACACCGTACGTATTCCCATCAATTTACACACGACATTGAGGCAAATGAGAAAAGTAACGCTCAAATTGTTTAAAACAAACCATTACGGCACTATTAAGTTTACCACCATTAACGGACTTTTCTCCCCACCGTGTATTTCCTTTGGCAAAGGTACTTTCTTCCTTCTTCTCTATAGTTTTTTAAACATTTTTTTTTCTTGAAAGTAAAAATTGGAAAATATTTAAACAATTCTCAAGTGAAGTGGCTCAGAATCCTAGGAGACGCTCAATACAAATGCCCAACCTTATAATGATTGTTTATCCAACTGAAACGAAACTAAGAAAAGTTTCTAATTTTTCTTTTTCGTTTAGTTCGGATTTCTTTAATGCACGTATGTTGTTCACACTGAAAATTGCAAATTATTTCGTTCTATTTTCTTTTGCCCGTGTACCACAATTCTTTTCGTTGGTTCATGCAACAACAACAAAAAAAAATAAAATAAAATAAACTTTCACATACCAAAAAACCTGATGGCGAGATGCTATGACGCGTTCTTTGAACCATTAAAAAATTAAACGTTCAAAAGGAAAATGGAACAACCGTAAAGGTAAAAGTTTCAAGAATTGATTTCCACACATTTTCTTTATTCCAGGTGTTCTATTTTTCTATTCGTTTATCCCTTTTTTTTTCTCTCTCTCATATATCCTTGTTTCAATTGATATCGCCAGCCACTCACACATTATATGATTCACCTCGTATTTGAGCGCATTACTGTCTCTTCTAACTTTTTGTTCAACACTTATTCTTTAACTTTTTATTCCTTTCAATGTTTGAACGATAATACAATATAATATTTCTCTTTCTTTCTTCTCTGATTGTTTTCTTGTGAAATAAAATAAAAAAAAATATTGGACAGTCACACCATAACAAAATAGTGTGGTTGGAAAAATATGTTTGAAATAGTTCTCTTTATTTATTTACCAAGTTCTGTTTTTGTTTCATGAGAAGATTTAATGTAAAAGAATGCATTGCGGTAGCATCAAGGACGGATACCTTTGGTTTCCCCATCACTTGTGTATCATGTCGTTTTTCCATTTAGTTTTCATCAACGAAGGTTAAAAAAACAAAATACAATTCTGTCTGTCTCGGTTGGGGGATTCATTGATTCATAGTGGATTTTAACCGACAGGTGAAAAATATTATATGCGACATAGAAATAAATATTTCTACTTTTACTATGGGATTGTATTCCTGGTTTTCAATAGGAAAAAGTTTACACAATTTTTATTTTGTTTTGTTATATTCTGCCAACAATTTGATTTGGATTCAGTAGTGTTTTTCTTTTTACGCTGTCTCTAAAATATTGCATAGTTATATTGAATTTCATTATGAGTTTAGATATGTTATCATATGGATTCACATATATGATTCATATATAAATTCACGTTCTATATGTGAACAAGCATCTATTTCGATTCAGGTTGATTGCACTTTTATATTTCCGTTTTATGAAATGAGTACAACAGAAATTGTAGGTAATACCAGATATGTCATTCAATGTTATACAGCATCCTGGTACCAATCGAATACTGGGACCAAAAAACACTATGATGAAATTTTATCAATTTCACATAAATCTTCGTTACAGAAAATCTCTTCTCGTAACTGACGAAAAAAACAAAACACAAAGTTATGAACACACAACCGATTTAATATTTACCGTGTAAATTTCTCAGGAATCGTAATATCATCAAAAGTGTCCCTTTGAACACTACGAGACACTTTCAATATAAAATCTTTGATGCATTTGAAATATACCAATATTTTGACGTTACACTGTATCTCTGTTTAAATCATTTCAAAAGAGTATAATTCTATTTCAATCGTGAGTAAATAATAAAGACAACTTAAACATATGATTTTCACAAGTTTTAAACTTAAACCAAAAAAAAATAAACTAATAAAAATTGAGAAATTAAAGAAAATCATGTTATGCTTAAAAGACTGTAAAAATTCAATCAAGTGAAATATCTTTCATTTTTCACTAGAATCGTTATAAAGAAAAAAAGAAAACTCTTCAAGAACATTTTCTATGTGTAAAATGAAATTACAAACTTCAAAACTAACTGAACCAATTTTTAATGTTCATAAAGATGAAAAAAAATGTTCAAAAATTCAGTTGAATGAAAAAGTGCATAAAAATTGTTTAAGCAAATGCTGAGGTGGACGTTATTTAAATGACTAATGATCGTCGAAATAAGCTTTCTTTCTTTATTTTTCAAATGGACGAATATAAATTGGGACAAGTTTGTTTTTCCATTTCTGTTTTTTTTTTTCTTTTCTTAACTAAATGTTATTCAACAAACAAACGATAACAGTAAAAAAGAGAGTTCAACATGAAAGCTTTGGCCTTTATCAGACATTAATGTTGTATGCTTTTGTTAATTGTAGTTTTACATCGTCCGACAAAAAACTTTTTTGGTTTGAAAATATATTTTTGGTTCATTAATCATTGCCACTTCTGGTTTCGTAATATTTTCTATTCTCATTCATTTTCCAGTTTTTTCCGGAGGTTTCTCTTATATTCCAATGGTTATTCTTCAACGAGACTCATACTGTAATTTTCGTTGGGTGTAAAAAAAAAAATTTAAAACATGACCAAAACACCATAATGAATCCAATCATATAGAAAGGAAAACTTTTATTTATTTTTTTTTTCTCCGGTGAACGAAAATGAGAGACAGAGTTTTCTTCATCGTGACCAAATTCATTGGTTTGAATCAAAATACTTTGATTCATGAATGAAAAAAGAGTTCTCATTTTAACCCAAGAGTGGTTTGATGGCTAAATTAAATACACTTTTAAAATTGCCCTTTTATACCATCATAATCATCAACCAATGACCGGTTGTCGTTTTTAGTCAACTGTATTTTGATATCCTTGAATCTTCTTTGATATTTAACAAAATCAAAAAAGAGTCACACACCAGATTTTCTTAAACGTTTTTATCGTAAAACATTTCTGTTGACCCTCTACCCAAAAAATCATTGATTTTATTTTTCGGTAAGAAAACTTTCTCAATATCAAATCCCATGTAGACTCTAAAAGACTCAGGAGTTAAACTTAAAGATCCCAAATATCTCAACAGAACAAAAACCGAAAACCGATAGACTCACATTTAACTTTAAAACATTATAATTTATCGTATTCATTCAATTAGACAAGATTTGCTTTTTACTTTGCCAGCGTTCTCTAATGTTCAAGGATTGAATCTTTTGTGTAATCGCTTTAAATTTGTCTTTTCCCACATTACACATGTTTTATTTGTTGTCTCTTTCACTATCCAATATTTTAATGTTTCATTCGGTATTTAACAAAGCTTCATACACATCCATTTCAATAGTCGTTTTAGTACTTCTTACCACCACCCCCCTAAATAGTTACCGTTCTTCTAATTCAAGTTAATCTTAAACGATGAAAAGCAATAGAGAATGAAACATTCTCATACTGCCAACACACAAATTCGTGGATTTAATATCCATGGCCACCAATCTCCAAAAAATGTTAAAATACATAATTTGTTCTACAGACCATTTAACACGTAAAAATCATATAACCACATCCACCCAATTCATCCCATTCTATCGTCATTTTCATTTGAACCACATTAATATCCTTCTAACAATACAAAAAATAAAATAAAATACGAAAATGTGTCTCTCTCTCTCTGTTACCATTCAGCCAGATTTTAACGAGCGAAAATACCTTACCATCATCATCTTTCTTCTAACTCCGATTTTCTAAGGTTTCCACAATTCTATATACTCTGATTTTAGTTATTGTAGGGGATTTTGAAACCATTATGCACACATAATCTTTAAATCCATACTACCCCAACCACCACCACCCACAAATGAAAGATTTTCTATACTCACGTTATACAATGTGAGAACACCGGAATAGAATCAGTGAACATCTAACAAATTTTTCCTATTTTCTATTTGTTGGACTCTTGAAATTGGATAATTTTTCATTTAGAACTTTTAGATACAGAAATATCCTCAAAACTGTAGTTATGAGTAAATGACGATTTGTGTATATGTAACGTTGGTTTGGCCCATATCAAAAACAACTGTTGGTCAAATGGAACAAAAAAAAAAAAAAACAAAAACTTAAACTCCCCGCCAAGAACAAATGGAATTATATAACAGAAAAATGTTATAACGAATGCTTTTATAGAAATTTAATCACAAAAATTTTCACAAAATGAAATTAATGAAAATCCGTGGGTAAAACTCACAGGCAAACCTCCGATCCTGTGGTGGATTGAAAATGAATTATCAAAAGAAGGGGACGACTTGGTTACAATAAAAATATGTTCGTAATTTGGTAACGCAGATTATTATTGTACCCTTTTCATAATTACTTGAGAATATCCAAGTGGTGTTCAATTTAATTTCAAATGGTATGGGGTTTACGTCTTAAGCCATGAACATGGCCAGGTCATGGCCACACCATTCATAAGGATTCTCAACGTATTAAATTAATAGTTGAATAATAACACCAAAGAATGGAAAAAGACTTTTGTGCGAAACACAGAAACCAATCCCAGTTGGGGGAATCGAATGAAAACATTTAATGAAATCCGCGAACTTCAAGAACACAAAAAATTGAAATCATAAATTCAATGTTAATTTAAGAATGTAAACGCAAGAGTTTCACCGTTTTGTATTACAGACGCGCAAAATAAAGAAAGTCCACCGTTCATTAATTTTTCACTTGATACCATTGTAAACCGTGTGGCTTCCTGAATTACATAAATAAATTCACAATTCTGGTCTTAATGTGAAGCATAATCGATTACCTTCAAAACAACACTGATTGAATCCATTCACAATCCAAAAGGTTTTTTTTTTCTTCTATCATACCGTGTACAATCAGTGTCGCGAATCACTTACAATTAGGCTACACAGTAGTTGAAATACATTAAAATCGTGACATATCAAGTTGACGATATAACATACACCCCATCATGTACAACATGAAATAGAGATGCATTATTTCCATACCATTGGATTTCAATCGTTGAATTATAATACAAAAAAAAAAAAAAATAAAAGTAATCACATCAATATCCATTGTATGTTTCTGGTCAATGTTCTGTAGTTAACAGTTTTGTGTTACAAAACTATTTGGATTTGATAGGTGGTATAACAATGTCCAGACATACAATAAATGGGAAATATAAAACAATCAATAACACACCTCTATTGTACCATTTCACCATCGTATTCTATTTGACCATCTGAGGTTCAGAGGCTTAATTCTATTCAATTGGTTTACACTGTAACAAAATTAAACTCATAACTAATTTTAAATCCATTTTTAAAGTGACAAATTAACACCCACCACGTGACACCAAAATTATAAATACGCAAATATAAAGAGAATTTATTATATTACTGATATGCCAATTAAACTATTGATCAAATACTGAGTTAAATAAAATCCCAAAAAAAACGAGAAATTGTTTGAGGTCAGACTTATTGGTGAGGCTGATCATTGTTAACGGTTTACCCATTTTACCCATTTCACAATAACAAAGGTGTAAAAGGGAAAAGAATATTTCATTTTTGTTAAAATCAATATAATAAATAATCGATGGCATTACAATTCCATTTATTTTATTTTCAATTCAGTGTGATACATTACAATTGTCATTGATCCCTCTCTTCGACTATTGCCACCACAAAAATGAAATATTAAAAGAATTCAAACGCATATGTGACCCATCACAAGTACAAAAGGAAAAAAAAATAGGAAAATTATTGAATATGTTGATTGGCAAAATGGATATAATAAAATAGTAAAGAGCAAACAATACTCAATTGTTATTGACCATATCCAATAGTTTGTTATAATCCCATTTCTATTTTAATAGTAAATACAGAAGGATATTGAAGAATCCGCCTCTGATATTCTAGCATCATATCAGGATGCTGTTGACATCACACATGTGAATAAAAGTGCCAATATAACATGTCAGTTAAGAGGCAACCGTAAATGTATAGTCGTTGAGTGCCAAAACAGAAAAAAAAAATGAATTGTGATTGTTTTTACCCACATCTACAAGGGAGAGGTGATATGCTATTTGATTAACTTAAGAGTAGAAGTGTAAATTACATTGCATCTGGCAATAACTTTAATGGAATAACTAAATAAAATTAATAAGATTTCGTTTGTGTTAAGTGAATCATATATGCATGTATACAATTCTTTAATGTTTACATTGATATGATTACCATTTAGTACAGGAAATATTTTATAGATAGTCAAGTCTACAATTAGTTGTGCCATCCATGCTATTGTATAACACAAAGACAAAGTAAAACATCAATAAAAATCTTAACTTTTATTGACCAACTTGAGACAAGAAGTGTTACTTAATATCGCCATCTCTCATAAGACTATTAACCGTAAACAGAGTGAAAACGAAGTTTTACTTACAAAGTGTACCATTGCAATTAGTAACAAACAAAATAAAAAGTTTTTCATTATCATTTTACCATTGACTTTATCATGAAAATTGAGTGACGATGAGACCATTAATGTTATTACATAAACCAATAGATTGCATAAATTTAATTTTAAATTGCCAATAAAACCAAAACATACAACCACCACCCGTATAGAGTTATGCTCAATGAGTTTCATTCCGTTTAAGAGTTTCTCCAGTCAAAAGAAACAAAAAAAAAAAAAATTTATTGAGAAATGATTTATATCATTTATATTGTTATACTACAACCAAGGGGGTGTTCTTTACGCTATTATTTTGCTAATATTTTCATCCCTTATTTAAATTAAATGGTTTGATAAATGACAAAATGAATACGATGAATCTCCATTTTCAATGGTACACCAGTACTACAATCATTGAAGGGTATTTTATATTACCAAATACAATCGGGTGTTATTTACACACACCCAAAAAGTTTAAATGAATTATTATGGGGGCGAACAGGAGAAAAAACCACTTGATGTAATGGATAAAAGAATATGCTATTTTTGTATCATATTTTCTGCATCCATAAAATTTGGTATTGGATTCCATATGATTGGGACAATCACCGAAACAAAGTACAGCCAAAAAAAAAAAGTACACACAACCAGTCAAACGATATCATCAGTTGCATTCCATGAACTTCCACCCATATTCCATGTATCCGGTGAGACCGATATGCATACATGATTCATTATCATTACCAACATAATACACAACGTAACGAAAAACAACAACAACATATGAAAAAAGAAAAAAACTGGCAACATAAAATTCAATGGTTTTTTATGTTAAAAATTCATATTTTTTTGAGTTAAAACAAAAATGGAAAGAGAATGAGAACGTAATAGATTCCCATGTGGATAATCTACAGAATTTGGTAAAAATTGTAAAACATATTCTTTACTTTCCTCAACAGTGCACAACAAAAAATATCTATTTGCTTAATGGTTTACCAATACGGTTTATCAAAAAAGAGTATAACTCTTCTTCTCCCCCTCCACAAAATGATAAACAATACGGAAATATTGAATTTACCTAAACATGAGATAGAAGATGATGGTTTTTCGGGAATAAAAAAAAAAAATAAAATTTATACAGAACTGAACATTATGAAACAATGAAAATGTACATAAAGAGAAAAAAAGAAAAACGCAGTTTCAGCTACAACAACTGAACAAATTCTGATAAGCTAAAGGCATGCATGTAAATAAATTGAATACATTTAATAAAATGTTTTTCTGGGTGGAAATATGAGTGAACCACATAAAATAAAAAAAAAAAACATATCGAGAATTATAACCGAAACAGAGCGAGAGAGAGAGACTTTTAGCCTCCGTGGAATTAAACTCCATAAAATAGCATATAAAAATTACATGAGAATACAAAAGGACGCATCTTTTTTTCTTTTTTCGCCTCTCCTGATAACAACAGACAACAAAAATATCAAATAAAAAAACATACAAATTGTATGCAATCCCATTGAATATTTACATAGATCCCATTTGGATTTTAGATCGTTGCATTCTCTTTCACCTCTACTCATATTCCAATATACAAAATGTGATATCAATAAAAAAATAAAAATTAATAATCGATCGATGGTTTATTAATTTTATGTTAGTACAAAGTCAGTAACATCGTGTACATGCGATTAGTAAACAATGTTCCCATTGGGTTTTTGATAATATTTTAATCACTTAACGGTGCCATACAACTCTGCCGTATGTTGTCACATAGATATGGATCAACATATCAATATTACAAAAAATAAAATCCCAGCCGTATTATATCTAAATGTTATGCTATCATAATGGGTTATATTCAATTAACAATTTTTTTTTTTAATTCTCTTCTTTCTTGTATCGGAAATTGATTACAAACTATTCGGTTATGATACATTTTCATTCTAAAAATAAGCGTACATTGTCACTCTAAGTAAATATTAACAATACCCGTCATGATAGTAAAGTGATAGTTTTATGAACAACACTAATCGCTTATGATAGTAATACACTGCCAGTTATAATCATTTTGAATTACCCTCACACCGTTTTCTAAAAAAAAAAAAACCGAGGAAATTCCATTGCATTCAAAATGATAAACTTTTAATCTTATCATGTATTAGAACGGATACCAAATATATTGGAAGAATCACATATAATTTCAATGGTTTTCCCTATTTAATATCATCATCTCATTACTTGGATACGACAAGATACCATACCAATAAAATACAATAGCAAAACATACAAACATGGATGCATTCAAAATATAAAAAAAAAAAATATTAACTTGATAAGACGAAATTATATTTACATTAGAAAATTTTGTTTACGCTTCGATCTAATACATATTTTTGATAACAAAAACATAGAAAGAACCAGAGCATATTTTCATAATAGTTTTTGCTCTTGTTGCATTTTATGATGTTCACATTCTTAAATGTTTAAAATTTCTATATCATTTCATCTATTGCATCCTGTTTTATCCTTTAAAATTTCTCTTGGAAGTGATTCAAGACAGACGTCAATATTGAACAATTTAATTTTCACATTGAAATTATTAGAACTCATATCACACCGAAACAAAAAACAAAATCTTCTCTTTAAGTGTATATCACATTGAAATTTAATGATTTTTTTTTTAAGGTTTTCTTATGTTACACTTCATTTTAGTCCAACCAAATGTTTGAAAGGATAAAACGCGCAGAAGTTAAAATTTAATTTTCAATTTTCTTCTTGTATTTTGATAATATTTAGTTACCCCCAGTACGTATGATAATACACATACAGAATACCAAAGTGAATGAAGCATTAAAATGTCATTACACTTTTATTCCATTTTAAATTCCAATTTTTTTTTTCCCTCTTTATTCACAACCCATTACATTGTTGAAACTCATCTGGTTCTAGTTGAAACCAAATGCAATTCAATAATGATTATGATATTGTTCACGATGTAAACGCATCAATTTTGATATGAAATTTTTGTTAGTATTCACCACTTTTTCTATTTGGATTTAATGTGACACTTTGTTGGATCATTTAATGATTTTCTTTTCCAAACAACAAAACCACGTCTTCAAAATCCGCATAATTGCACGTGATTACCGTCATACCAATAAAGTCTTATGGACAACCATAACCATCATTGAAGTATCAATATTCTCTGTACAAATAATGATAACAATATTTTTTATTCCGATATGGTTGCCAATCAAAGTGTTATATTTCCTGTAATATGGTTCTTACATTCCCCCCTCATGCTATACTCATACCAAATTAAAATATTGACTCTAATTGAATACGGTACTCCATAGTTTGTTTGCATAACGACTGTAATTATGTAAATTAAGATTGTTCAAAATACCCTTTCGGTGCCAAATCTCATAAAAAATAAAAAGAATATCATAACACAACACTTATTTAAATTGCTGAACGGTAAATCATAAAAGAGAGCGCAACAGAACAACATTTGAATATTTTAATAACAAAATTATAAGAGTCCCCATCATGTAATCCAGAAATACTTCAATGAAATTCCATACAAGAATAAAGAAAGAGTTTCTTTGAAAAATTTATTGTTATTCTTCGTATCTCTACTTAATTCAAACAATAAAAAAAAAATTCTCCGATATGAAAGATACAATAACATAATATTATTTGATTTTACCGCATATGTTAACATATGTGGCGAATGACCTTATCTTTGAATTGATATCTTTATTTGGACAGACTTAACGAGAAGAGACTCTTGACTTTACAAACAACACTAAATATTGGAATGTGACTCACAACATCAGCTGAAAATCCTTTTGCTTCTTGTTCTGCCATCAAAAAGAAGAAATAAAATTTCATAATCGATTGAATTATGTTTAGAACCAGAATTGCATAAATTTATTGTTGTTGAACACTCTTGGCAATTTTACTGTTGATTTTTACTCTTTTCACAAAAAATTGATACAGATAAGATCCGCTGATACACAGAATATCGTTGAAATGTACTGTTTAATATTCGTTGGCACCCAAACAATCATACATAATACAGTATAATAGGAGTACCGACAATGCATAATACTAAAATATCACTTAGGCAGCAGAAACTGTATGTAAGGAAAACTCTTTTACTTTTGTAACTAAAGAAGAGACAGAATATTGCGAATATCAGGATCACATTTATAGGAACTATTGTATTGTATATATTGTATGTTTTGTCTAGCCATCAACAGTATGGCTTCGACCAGTATTATTGTTAAAGTATTGAAAGCCATATAAAACATCTTTCAGACATGGATTATCATAAAATATCTATTCTAATAATTCTTAATGCCATAATATGCGCTTCAGCATAAAATCAACCGCATAATATTGGCCCATACACTGGTATCACTTCAGATCACCACCTTCACCCAACTCCATAATAATCTAACAAACAGCAGCTATAAATACAACAGACTTTTACTTATAGACTGTGATTTTATATTCAATACGATTTTTTTATGCAATGAAATATACTCAAAATCAATATGAATGTAAACAAGACAACAACACTATTCGCATAAGCAAAAAAAACAGAAATAACTGATTCAGTTAAAGAGATCTATGCAATTTTTATGGATCACAATGTTTAACTAAATTTTTCATATAAAATTCTGGCCATAAAAAAAGAAAAAGGAAATTCATAACCTCTTTCTGGTTAAATCGTTTCGAATAAAATGCTCTATGAAAGGGAAAATTGAAAGAAAATTTTCAGTTTTATTGAATATATCGTTAGTGATTCAATCTATGAATGCATAAAAAATAGATACAGCATTTTTACCACCCCCATCAGATACAAAAATTTCCAAATAGAAAATGAGTCGTTTTGCTCTCTATTAACTTTGTTGGCATGAAACACATATTTTATGTACTTGTTGGTATTACCAAGTAACAAAAATAAAAAGAATTCAGAGAAAACATAAGCGACATAATAAATGAGAGACATCGAGACCCTTAGACTATTGCATTATACACATAATTTTTACCATGATGATATTTAAACGGGTATAAAGGAGTATGAGTCAAGATTTAAGTTAGACTTGTTGGTGTTGACTTCAAATTCCCCCATTAGCATACATGCAACGAATATACAAGAATAGGTTCTCCACTCCGAAACCAAATGAATAACGAAAAATTGTACGTTCATATGAATGCATTCACATACAATTTCAAGATAATCATGCCAAAACAGCAAAATTATCAATTTGTCATTATGTTGAATGGCGGCTGGCATAGGAAAATGTAAAGAAAGAAAATTTCTATCTCCATTTTCCCTCTCTTATTACAAATTTTTATTTTCTTTTTGCTTTGTTACCATACCATTTGGAAAACATAACACATAAATACATACACATCATCACATCAAGTACTTAGAGGTGTCCCATTAACAAGGATAATACACGTTATTTAAGTATTGTGGGGGATCAAAAACGGATACAATACATTTTAACTATGTATACAATGAAGTCAAAGAGCATAATAAAGAATGAAATAATGTAAATGCAAACACCTTAAATGACACGATGGTAACGAATCAAGAGTAACAAAAAGAAAAGAAAAAAAGTAAAAATTGTGGAAAGAAAAGAAATGAACGGAAATGAAATGACGATGAAAACACCCTCGAAAAAAAAAATGAATAAAAAAACAAGAAATTTATGTGCGTTTTGTACTAACATTTTGTTACATTCTATTCTTAAATTTCAACAATTGATTATCACCCCCAAACATTATTCCTGTTTAAAACATTATCAGCACCAAACAAAAAAAAAAAAAACACGAACGAATAATTCAATGAAAAATTGATTTTAATTTTATTATTGAATTGTGTAGATGAATAATTTGAATCATTTATTAGGCAATCCTGTAGAATGAGAATGCATATTAAAATGAATTTTAATACATTTCCATAATGGTTTTTATCTTATCTTTCTTATTTCCCAATATGAATTGTCATGTATAAGAGTGTGAGCTTGAATGGCAAATAAGGTAAACATCATAATGTTCATTCGCTCTTGTTTCAACACACAAAACTCATCAATTTATGATTGTTTTTCCATACATAAAAGATTCATCACCCAGACAGTATTTAAATATTATTCCATGCAATCCAAATCGTCATTTATTTACGATTCATCCTTACCCATTGGCCATTTTAGTATAAAAAAAAACATTGGCCGTTAAAATCGACAAAAGTAATAAGAAAAAAATAACATTATTGGCAAATAAAAATCAAACTAAATTCAAGAATATAAAGCAAAAAAAAATTGTAAAAGAAAATCTCTCTTAAGCACTTGCTATTAATCATAAACGAAAGAAAATATTTCAACCATCATAACTGGTAAAATTGATATTAAACGATACCGAGTACTTAGACACTGTGAATACTTTTCATTTTTCTACCATTTTATATGTTCATTTTTCTTTTTCTGTGTGTAATTTTAGATTGAAACCCATAAAAAGAATAAATCCAATTCATTTATGTCTGGTCAGGATGGGCAAATGTACACCAAAGTGAAAAATAAAAAAAAAACTGGACACTTTACCTCATTCCCCACCACCAAAGTTCCATCATTCCCCAACAGACAACTGAATTACACACAGTCTAAATGCAACAAAAGAGAACCAATCGAAATGTAAGGCAAACAAGAAGTAAAATAAAAAAAAAAAAAGATTAAAATGTAATAAGTTTTTCTTTTTGAGAGTTTATAAGACTTTGATTAAATAATATGGTATCCTATAAAGAAATTATGCCAACGGCTATTTCACTGGTTAGGTAATAACAATTGTTCACCATCATCAACATTTTCTGTATTTTAAAACAAAAGGAAAACCAAAGTAGAATTCTTTTTCCTTCTATACAGTTCAAAGGGCACCACACAGTCTCTTCAATGAAAAATTATGATTCGTCTTTACCACCCCAAACAATAAATGAAATTATTTTACATATTTCCACATAAATTAATTTAACATTTTTGATTTAATTTAGTGTTCACCACAATACATACTTATACACACCGGCCATACAATTTACTGGAATTTTATATGAAATACCTTAAGGGCATTTCAACCAAATATTATATACACACCAAACACAGAATCATTTCAGTATTTTCTACATTCATGTTAAAGAAAATGAAATGAATGTTACGTTATATTTCATTTCTTATTAAATTGTTATATTATGTTTTAATGCCAAAACCATCTATGAATTGGCCAGTAAACGTTTAGTTATAATACTGCCATTTGGATCTGTGCTCCATTATTCCATTTACAATTCTTCCGAAAAATGGTAAAATCATACACATAAATGTGCATTATAATTTCATATAATTTATTACCCAGTTCAATGTTCTCTCTCTCCCTTCTATCTCAACAAAATATGAATTTCTCATTTGTTTGGGTAAAAAGAAAATTCTTCTCCCCCATTGGAATGTTTTAACGTAACCACATCAGCCACCATATTCGTTTTCTACCTTTTTTATTCTCGCTTTGATTTAATGAGCAACACACAATACAGGAGTTTTACGTGAAAGACAAGAAATAAAAAACTCCAAACACACACACAGGAGCACAGATGAAGATGATTATGGTACAATTTAAGGTAAATTATGAAAACAAAAAATAACCGAGAACTCTTCCTAGGGTCAAAAGATTCCCCGGTAGCTTAATACGAGTGCAACTAACAGTTTATAAATTTTACCATTCACAGAGTTAATTTTTCACAACAAAACATGAGATCAAAATCATAATCATTTTTCGTCTTTTTCTTTGCGTGAGCTTTTCATTTTCTTCTTCTGTTTATTATTTTCCTGTTTAACCGTTTCGTATATTTTCAACTGTATTGCCTCAAGAACAAATTAAATGTATACAAAATCCAGTCTATTTAACTAAATCATATAATTATGCCTTTTCATCCCTTTTGTTTTTCCATTTGGCTATGACGGGCCCAGGTAGCCCATCCCAAATCCNTTTTCCATTTGGCTATGACGGGCCCAGGTAGCACATACCAAATCACCGATTTTCCATTTAAAGTGGAAATTCAAAAAAAAAAAAAATAACCGTTCCTCCCCTGCCATTTACTAGACGAAAATTCATTCAACCAAACAATTAAACTTAATCGTTATTTTCCATCTCACGAATGTTACACCATCGTTCTAATACTATAAAACGACTACTACTGCTTACATACAATAGAGAATAAATTTAATGGGCACCAAGTGTTTCGGCCTTAAACAAAAATGTGTTTTCGTATTCGATTAAAATCAATTTCAACTGGGGCCAAAACCATCACACCACTTATATAGCACAATTCGACAGGCGGTTTTTAACTAAAAATATTTTTCTCATTGAAATGAACAAATATGCATATTTTTCCTAATTACAACATAATTTATAGCATAAGATTTAATTCATTGAATGTCAGTTACTACACACCAGATGCAGGTAAATATCGTTTAAATAAACTGGCGAACCAGAAAACAATAGAAGAAAATTCATTAAAAAACCCGGTGTGTTATGTTGATTATCGACACTCGATGCCAACCATTGAGGCTGAATGAAACTGAGGGAAGAGCTCCAAATTAACGTGGTATTTTCTACCGTTCAATAGACGGTGGTATTACCTTGGCTCTGATATTTTAATTTTATTTCTTTGGTACTTTTTTCCAAGGACCAAAATACAAGAAATAAAAAATAAAAGAAAACATTTTTTTCCATTTGAATTCCATCCGCTGACGGTGTATTGTATTTATTTTTTGGTAGCATAAATATTAAGCGGTCGTAATACGGATAATTTATGTTCATAGCCATATGGATCCGCGTGAGTATACACAAACGAAAAGTGAAACTGTGGGTCCACGAGACGAATGAAGGTTATTTCAGTCCACACCGTTAAAAAAGGAGAAAAAAAAAAAAAAAAATCACTTGAGTGGTAGCCAACACAGAAAACCCATCATCAAATTCATGTGGTCGGTTCTCATACAGCCACTCTAGTTCTTGATTTCACATTAACTGACAAACATAATTTTTACTTTATTTCCACTTTTTGATTCCTTTAATGTTTTCCACTTTTATTTTTGCTCTTGCATTTCAGTATGAAAACACACACAGAAAAATTCCACAGCATCATCATGGTGATGATGGACCACCGGAAAAAAAAAATTAATTATGCGTAACGAAAAATAAAAAAAAAAAAAAAAAAGAAGTACTAAACGTGTAGATTCAAACGTTATAAATTCTCTTTTTAGGTGGATGAGAAATCTTATTTGGCTTTTGTTTTTATAAACGACTTTGAATGATATTACCTTAAGAAATAACACCAAATAACAAGAGAACCGTAAATTAAATTTCACTAAAATCTAATTTAATTTCTTAACTGAGTTTGGTGTTTTTAGACGGATGAATAACAACAACCAAACAAGAACAAAAACATGTCAAAGTACCACCAGATTATGTTTCAACCGAAACATAATGAAAACCAACCTTGAATATACTCTCATCCAGTGGATGTATGGCCATAAGACCAGTAATTTGTTTGAACGATGTAATTAATATTTTTATGCATAAATTATAAATAAGCATGAAACCATTAGGTCTTATTATTCTTTAAATAATTCGTTTTCTTTTTGTATTTCCCTTCTCAGATAACCAGAAACACAGCCCATGAATATAACAAAATTCATAGAAGAATAATAATTAAATATGAATACAGTCAGAGTCTTTGAATTCATTGAATTGTAAAATAAATTAAAAGGTGTAAATGTCGCCATCCTGGCTGCCTTTTTTTTTTAAGAATATTTCATATTAAATAGAACTTAATTCATAAATTACAATGGGTCACTAAACAACAGAAATTCGGCACCAACTCAATGTTCTCATGATTTACACACACAAAGTGGATAAAAACGCGCGCGAGAGAGAGAGAGTGAGCAAACTGGTAAGTGCCACTCCTTATAAGTGCTCTAATACTTTAACGATTGCATGGTTTCAATAATTGTGGTTAACATGAAAATTTTCATTTCTGATTGTTTTCATTCTGGCCACCTCTGGTATAACAAATGATTCATATCGACATTGGACACACAATTAAATGAACCGGGAAGCGCTAAAATTTGATTTAATACCTAATTTTGGTTGTCGTTCTCTGCTTATTTGATTCACTAGCCAATTTATGTTCTCCACCTTTTTTGATTCCCATCCATACCCAACCGTTTGTTGTAACATTTTGTCGATTACCATAAGTAGGTAACGAAATAAATCGTCATAATATCACGCGATAAGATTGGAACCGCTCCAATTCATACCTATTGGAGTCAATCTACTAACGAATGTTACGATTTGTTACTACTACGATATTCCACAATTTCCATTTCAACTGACCATCAAAAATTCAATGCAAATTGAAGGCTCATTTAATCAAATGTTCTTCATCTATCGTCGGCATTTTCTCTATCCGAAATCGATTTTCACCGACAAAAGAAAATAAAATACTCTGTATGTCCGGTCAACATGAAAATGTTGTCCGGAAAACGTGTACTGATTAAATAAAGAGTCTTCTAAATAATTTCCAGTCCCATTCCATTACCACCGCCCATCCAAAAGCTATGGGTAAGCAAATAAATTAACAAAATCCCGCACTTTGGACGAATTATAACGAGAAAATCCATATTTCATTTTAATGTTGAATTTATTCGGATCTCATTTCAGTTCCGGTCTGAACTCATCTTATAATCACAAGGCAATTTCACCACCACTCATTATAATTGTTCATTTTGCCTTAAATTGACAAAAACTTTAAATGAGAAATTCCTCATTATTTACTTAAACATAACAATCCTCATATGATGATGATGATGATGAAACTAATAAAAAATTTAAAAAACATTTTAATAATTTACACACGCAAATGTACGCGAATTACAGTGGTTACCAAACTATGCAGATATAGTTTGGGGGTCGATTTTTTTTTTGGCCAAAATACAATTCATAAAATTATTTTATTTGTTAAATGGGGAGCTTAATCTAAATAACTGGAGGTGAAAACCACCAACATAAATTTTATTAAATATTTATTATATGAAAACATACAATATGAAATCTCTTTTTTTTTGAGGTGAAATCATCTAAAGCATATTTAATAAACTACTCCATCGTATGGTATATTACCACAATGTGATGTGTGAAATGAATAGTAGTCTGAAGGATCCCCTCAATGAAACTAATTACTATTTTCATATGTGCTCATGAAAACTGCATAAACAATTTGGAAACGTTGAAGTTTTCCTGTTTGCATAAAACCCCCAAAATAACGGGAGCCAACCAAATTAAAGAATACAAAAGATGGAATGAAGAAAACATTGATATGCTTTTGGATCCCTTTTACATCCCCTTTTCGCCAGCAATTCACTACCAATTCAAGGAAAAACCAAAATAACGTTTGTGTGTTTAGAATAATTCATTACGTACTGGCAATGCTTTTATACCCAAATCACTTTTTCGCTATCATATTTAAGGTGAATACATAGTTAATGAATGTTCATACAATCATATTATATGGTTCATTATAATACAACCCATCCACTATTAATGTTCAAACCAAATATAATATTTATGTAATACTGAATTCATGATATTTTACATGTCCATTTCATCCGGTTTTCATTTCGGTTCTGTATCAAAATCATAGACAGTGTAAAATTAAGTTAAAATATATCCATGGCTTTGACCGTCTCTCTTATACAATATCCAATTTCTATCCCCCCAGCAAATATTCAACCAGATTACATATGTATGAAGAAACATAAACAATATCTCTCCAAATAATTCATTAAAATCATCATCCAAATAAATTTTGTGGGTAAATGAACTACCATTCCACACCCACAATTGACCATCATATAAACAATAAAAACAATCCAAATAAATGAAAAATAAACGAAGAGAAATAAAAAAAACAATGGAAATTCACATGAAAATTATTATCCACAGAAACCGCAATTTAATATAAAGTTTTCCTCTCTGTTTCATATTCACTTTTTTCTGTGTATTCTTTCATTGGTTTCATTATCCATTTCTGAATACCTTTTTTTACCCCACCCCACCCCCCAATGCTTCACAGCATAATAAAACGATTATTCACAAAAATATTATTTATAATGTGTATACTTAATATTAGAGAACAATTAAAATGAAAGATCACTCACCTAGTTGCTAAATCCATATGTACAAATTTCATTTGTTCCAAATGTTTCATACCCGATGCTATTTGTGTTGCAATATAAATTAAACAGCCATAACTATGAAAATATTGTAATAAATCATAAACAAATGAAATATCATTAATTAACATACCATCTCCATTGCATTCAAAATAATTAATTGGATTTTATGGATAATGGATTATGTATTCGACTTTAAAAAAAATGTATTTTCCGACTTTTAGAATTTCGTATAAAACCCATTTTCATCTAAATTTTATACACAAAAGAGAGCAATGAACAAAATAATTTTCCCAATTGGATTCCATAAATACATAAATTGAATGGTGGAAATAACTTCTTGTTACACTCAAAGTAATACCATAAATCATTTAATAATTCTCTTTATACTTCTGTACAAGCAAAATACATAATCCACTTCATAATACTTAGACAAATTATAAATTATCTTACCTTAATGGTTTATTCTGTACACCAATTGGACCAGAATCAGCCACATGATCTAATAAAAATTGATTTAAATCACCATGACTATTACTGTAGTCCAATACAACACAAATTGGTTCATCGATTAAACAAGCACCTATCAGTTGTGTCACATTTGGATCCTTTAATCTGGCCAACTGTTTTGCTTTCTGTTTAAAATCTTTACGAATTGTATCGGATGCTCCCGGCCGTAATGTTGCAACTGCTACCAAACCACTACTAGGATTTTATTATTTTCCATTTTCCCCATAAATTGTTGATGATTGTTCAGACGAAATTAAAGAAAGACAAAGAAAAGATTAAATTAATAATTTAAATTTTTATAATTAAACATTAATCTCTGTGAAAAGGATGTATAATGTAATCGTCTAAAAATTTCATTTTGGTATAATTAGATATATTAAATATTTCTGCTTCTATCAATTCATATGTAATTGAATTCAATAATCCATGATAATCACAAATGATATCGTGAAGTTTATTAAAATAATGTAAGAAATACCATAATTCTTCGATATTATTCAATATTATATACTTGTACTGCTGCCTTGAATCATTAAGTAATTATACTCATAACACACTAAACACTGAACATTGTTGAATATTGTTGAACTAATATCACTCTCAAACCCCTCCCACTAGCATTTTATCAAATACAAAATTAAATAATTCAAATTCAAATTAATAAATACACAACACTGTGCACTTGGAGACAGATTGCACTCAACTGAAGCCATATACTTAATTACGCAATAGAAATGATAAGAGAATTGATATCAATTATTTATTAGTTAATACATGATCAGTATTTATAACAAAAGGATATAATAATTTTTGTCTATATAAAATGCGTTAGAGTAACACACTGATAATTTAAATAAATGATCTTCTGTTGTAATTAGGTAAATAAGTTATTTATTATTATTTACAACTTATTATATCCATTGGTTTGATTATAAGCATGTACTAACAAGTTATAAATCATTTATCAATATTCTTTCACTACTTAACACGTAATAAGTTATAGGACTTCATCTGAGTGTAATTAGTATCCACATCTACAGTGTTGTATCAATAAATTTTTGAATATTAATTATTCCATTTTGCATTCAATTGAATATAAGTGTAAGTGTTTGAAAGTGATTTTATTCAACAAATTGAGTATGACCACTGATCAGAAAGAAAATTTTCCACCCAGAAATATTTAAATTATTTATAATTTCTTTGTTCAGTATTTCTATATGTATTGTTTACATATGAAAAGTAGTTATTGAATGAAACAAGACAGCAATAAAGGTACAATAGTGATACTTAAATCAATCTGATGAGATCCTTTTCATTAGAAGATTAATCTTTTCAATCTCTATGGCTTACTTTTATATTTTACTTATGTAATAAAGGGAAAACCTCATTTTAAATCAACTGAATTATTGTAATGTCTTTCATTTGATCATAAACTAAAAGTGTATGGCGTTATAACAAATGAAGTTATTCGTTTATTCCAACCATTTCACTATAATTTCAAGTGTAAATCCTAGCAAATTCATTGAATTTAAAATAATATTACAATTTAACTTTCCATAGCTTCAATTTTATTGTAGTTTTTAATTCGACTTCTCTTCTATTGGACTAATTGAAATTTAAAAATTGATGCACTTCAAAATTCATTGTAACTATTCTTCCCCGAAACTGTTAGATTGCCTCCACTATCATCTCTCTTCGGTACAAAGAGAATAGTAGTGAAAATAAAATGGGCAAATTAATAAAACCAGGAAAAAACTTTTCATAGTTTAACTTATCACTGAATCTCTAGTATAAAACTGAGGTTTTACATTGGAAAATTAGATACAAATTCTGTCTCATTTCTCATTGTCATATCTCGACTCTTCTTTCGTTGATACGAAATGGGAACAAAACTTTTCTCAGATGTGGTTTAACCAATTCTAATTTACAATGACCAAGAACACTAGTTGTTTGTTGAATCTCTATATTGAGATGTATTCAATTCAACAGAGTTTGAATTAATAAAGAGAAAAAAACAACTAAACGAAGTAATAGAGACACAGCGGCTTCTTATCAAAGTTAGAGTCCTTTTTACCACCCCCACAACCCAATAATACTCATTGAAAAACTAAAACATACGGGCGGTTTTATATATGTAACTGATCCACCTATAAAACTATTGGCATCATTTCTCACACTCTTTGTTGGCTATTTTCATTATGAAAACGTCTCTTTCGAATAATTTTATTTTTTCTTGTTCAGAGGATTTGATTCAGTTAAAATGAAAAGCAGTGATTTTATTCTTAGAATATCTACCATATGGGTCAAAATTGGAATTCTGGTAAACTAAATCCATTAAATGAGTCTCTCATCGATGTGGTATGAGTTTTATAAACTCTCTAGTCCACAAGGATACGAAATGTATCACAAAATAAAAAAAAGAAAATGAAACGAAGAAACAATATGGTTCACTTTATCGCTTTATCCTCATAAAGATTCTTCCAACTGAAAATTATAACTAATCCTCTTTCTGAACAGTATTTATAGAACATTATCGTAAGAGGATGAATGATATGAACTACGACACAAACATAGGAGATATCTTCTTTTCTTTTCTATTTTTTTTTGCAAACATTTTGGCCCATACACTGTCTATCTACAGTGCAGAAAACTAAATAAAATGTTCCATTTATATTGGCAAATGCCGTTTTGAATAACTCATCATGAGACAGTGAGAGACTGAATAGCCAATGTGTAAATGCATAAACACACAGGAAGTATATAAAATCTAAAATCCATGTATTTAATGTCATCTTGTTTCCGGGTATCCCCCAAACAGATATACAATATGGACACATTTTAGTATCCCTTATGCTTTTTAATTCTTTGTCTTTCAATGTTAACAAAAATACTGTGCACAGCATTCAACTAAATACATAATTTAGTAATCATAACGCTTGCTACATGTTTCATATGGAATTCTAGATAGCAAAACTATATTTGGTTAAGTCTAAACGATTACCAAAATTTAGACATGGCCAAACCATTCCACATTTGATTGAAAGATCAATTTAACTAAATAGAATTGAGTTACAATATTTATAGAGTAAAACATAAATACTTTACTAACCTTAATCCTTTTGTTTCACATAAATGCAATTCACCAAAGGCTCCGCATCCTAATTTTTCAACAATCACCAATGATTGTCGTGGAAATTCTTGTACCTGTATTTCTTCATCTGTAGAAATTGCATCCATATCACTATATGGATTTTGATTACTACTACCATGTGTACTAGTAGCAGCCGGTGTTGTTGGCGTTGTTGATTTTATAATAGGCGTTGCTGCATAATACTTTTCGGGTGGTGGCGGTACAGGCGGTGGTTTTGGAAAAATCGAATTCAATGGTGGCGGTGTCATACGTACGCTTACATAACCACCAGGCATTTTCGGTATTAAATCTTGCATATGGGGCACTGCATACTCCTGGCACACAATATCTGGAACATCTTAATTTTATTATAAATGTGAAATGAACGTAATACCGACGAATAAAATAACTATTTGATTAGTGGACTAAAAGAAATTTATAAGAAGAACACAAACAGTCATTACTAACTGCTGTACAGTTTTTCTTTAATTTTCCTACATATTCGATGAGTATAAGATTCCAATATGATTTTAATCAATAATTTTCGGTTATTTTTCTTTTTTTTTCTTTCAAATTGATGCCTAAAACTCATTATTCTGGTATCGCAACGGAATCACTCGTGCATTCTGAAAGGGTAGTCAGGCAAAGTTAAAGTTACAACAACAAAAAATGGATATTTCCTTTTTACTACAACAGTATTTCTATTCCTTACATTTGCCTTCAATCTTATCGTAATACAAGAAAAAAAAATGTGAAATAAGAAATTCGTTTTGTTGCCATTTTTTTTCTCTCTTTCTTTAAAGTTTTTTTTTTTCTTTTCGACTTCCTCATGTTCAGCATATCGTAAGACGGGAAATGAGCATGTCGTCAACTTAATTTCCACTTTTTTTTATTCTTACTGTTACTTGTCCGTCGTTTTCTCAATTTTCTATACTTAAAAATATACAACCCCATGGTGTTGTGTGGTGTACATTGAATATACAATAAAAAAATTGCTGAATTTTTTCTTTTTTTTTTTCTTCAATATTTTATCAACATTGCAATATAAAAAAAAATTTTATTTTGTGTACATTTATTAGTAGAACGAAGTACGGACGATATTATTTGTAAAAGTGAAAAATATTGGTAAATACCATTGGGTATTTGAACGATTTCAAATATTTCAAGTGGATCAACAAAAAATTTGAGGTAAATAATACTGAAGAACTGTGGAAATAAAAAAAAAAAACTCATTCTTCTCATTGGTTATTGGTCTACTTTTGTTTACTTATAAATATTGCCGAGGTTTTTATTCCAATACCTTATGAATAAGAAATCGATGTTACCGATTGAATAGAATTTTTCATCTTTTGACAGCCAAAAAACGAATCGAAAAGAATCTAAGGAAGGTATCCGCGGAAAAACATAACTGATGAAGTGATTTTTTTTCTTTCATGAATGAAAACCAAAAACTTTTCTCTTTTTTTTCCATTACGATTTTTTGGGTTCTTTGATAAATACAGTGGATCCTTCTATCCATGCCATTTATTTCCGGACTTTGGCTTTCAATGCTCCACTAGCTGATAACTGAACATCTTTGAATTCCATTGGATTCTTTTTCGACTCATCTCAACCGCCATTGATTGAGAAAAAAAGAAAGAAATCACTTGAATATTGATGGCCATAGAAAGATGAAGTTAATTTTTTCTTTTGCCTCTTCTTTTTTGTGTTAGCCTATCTGTCGAACAAAATCATTATGAATTACGAAATTTTCTGGCCATCAATAGACTTGAAATGTTCATTTTATTCCTGTTAGTTTATTGTCGAATACCAGTGAAAATTCTTCCGTTTTATAAACAGATATGGATGAAATGGTAGAGAAAAATCACAGATTGAATAGAAAAATGAACAAACTTTTTCGATGAATAAAGCGAAAAATATCGTTTTTTGAATTCAAAAACCTTCAATACTTTTGGGGATTTAATAATTAATTCTTTTTAACGTAAAAAAAAAACCGAAGTCTTACAGTTATTCCCGATAATGTTTTATCTCTATGCCAAGATGTTATAATAAAGTAGAAAATAAAAATTCTATAATAACTCACACTCATTTAGCCTTATCTATTCATTTAGAAATCAGAAATTGGCCTCTTCCTATTTATCAATTTTGATGGGATGAGATAAAACATTATTCGTTTCCCCCCACACTTCACATTTAAACAACTGATCCGGTCCATTTGATTAATAATCAATAATTCAAAGTGGCAATGATTTTCATTTATGCTTTTAGTTACATATCAAAAATGGAAAACAGCATCTGGCCAATATTATACATTTATGGAATTGAAATTGAATAAAATCTCTAATGATGATGTCCAGTCAAGTGAATTGAGGCATTTCATTTGGATTACATTTACGAATATTCATTTACTCTTAAGCCATACACATACACTTCTCTCTATGCAAAAAGATGAAAAAAAAACATCGAAAATTTTCCCATCTATCGGATTATCATTTTATTGTGGAAAACCTTGTAGTTTTGCCTCAGCTAAAAGGTATAAAGCATAAACCGAATTTAAGTAATTTCTCGTGTTTGTGTTTTCATTTAGTTTTTTTTTTTATATTTTTGTACTTCCCCACCAATACCAAATACTGTTCAGTATGTCGCCTTCTATTTACCGTCCATCAAAATGAGTAAATCTCTTAACTTTACCAACATTGAAATTGACCGGTTCAACCTGACATGAATAAAAAAAAAATTGTAACGTCTATAGTTCTGGGGCCAGCATTAATAATGTTTTGAAAATTTTAAAACAATGTTTCACCATCATACATAATGGATCAGACTCATGTCACATTCATATCAATTTATGTGACTTTATGGTAAAGTGTATTCACATGTTACAACTATATTCATCTCAAATTCAATGAAATAATTTTATCGTTTTCATATTACGGAGCGAATTTTTTTTTCCATTGGACATTCTTTCTTTTCCTTTTGACTGGACATCATCATAGGAAAACATTATGGAAAGAGAGACAAACTACTAGAAATTTTTATTATTTTCCGAACCAAAATGGATCGTTTTTATGATGTGGAATAAAGTTCTTCATCGTTCCTTTTTAAATTACGGGAAAAGTTCTCTCTGAATTTCTCTAATCATTTAATGGTCATCTATGGACAGTGAAAACGTGTACAATACAGCAAAAATTATAAAATGTCCAAAGCATTAGATTGAGTATTATGTATTTCATGTCTTTATTTCTTTTTTTCTTGATTTCATTTCATTTAGACACGGTAATACGGAAGGTGTTTGCACTTTTATGTCATAATGTTGGATTATTATGAGCTCAAGATGTCAACTAAACACCCCCCCAATCTTTCATTAGTTTACCGTTGGCATTTCACTTCTACTACTTTGGTATATATCGGCTAAAGACACCAATCAAATGGGCGTCCCCCTTGACTTCACAGAGTTTTATTAAGTGTGTGGTCGTCGATCAGAATAAAATTTATACTTTTACTATTCTTTGGCACATAAATGATGGAAACTTGGTATGAGAATACCGATACGATTAATTACATCGAATGGCTTCAAATAAACGATGATACTCTATCAAATTACACGGCTGCAGTGACTAATTGAAAGCTGATTATAAATTAAAAAGTAATTTACTTCGATGAAAACTAATTGTATTAAAATTGATTCGATTTTAATGGCTATCCAATTTATCATCAAACTGCTGCATTGGTAACAAATATTCAAGTGAAATCTTAACAAGTAAGACAATTTTAAACGAAGAGCACAACACACTGGGGTTTTTCAACTCCCTTTTGATATCATAAGGATCAATTTAAAATACACGCGTCAAATTATACTCATCCTCTGATTATTATTAAATTTTATCTTTATCTTGTGTGTAGAACTTCTTATTTTTCATTTCTTGGTTTCTCCATACAACTTCCATGATAACGAATGACACCAAAGTCACTTAATTATTAGCAAATTTGTGACTTTTAAATTGGATTAAAATGATCCAAATACATTCTTCTGTATTTACCACATATGAGATGGTATGAGGAAAGATGTCACTTATTAAACGCCATTATTCTTTCACACATATTATATAACTGGTGTATTCTGGTAAACCGTGCGAGAAATTAATGATAAGATGTCTAATAAGTGATGCATTGGCTAGAAAGGAAACTCCTTTTTTTCTCTTTCTGCCTCTTATTTGTTTGAAATCGTTTTGAAAAATATCGTATTTCCATATCAATGTCACACATATGCCTCCTTTCTACATATCTAACTCATTACACTCTGAACAGTTGTACTTACGGAAAAACCTTGAAGTCAAATGAAAATATGTCACACCAATACTGTAGCTCTCCAACCATCAATTTTTGGTATGAGAAGATGGTGGGAACAAATGATATTCATGTTCAGTTCATTTTTATCATTTGCTATAGAGATACTGGCAAACAGGAAGACAGATCGTTATAAAACTGCTATACAACGATTAAAGGGAAACATTTTTTTTTTTGGGAAAATATCAAATAAGCTTATAATGCGTATCATTTTATGTAATACATACAGCATCCTTATCATACCATCCATAAAGATACATATTATATCAAACATTTTATGCTTAGGTTTGCGCTTAAATATTCAACCGTATAACCGAAAATTAATATCTCATACAAAAATGAATTTTTAAAACATTAGATTCATTGTCTGTTTCATTGATCCCATGTTTCTTCCTGTTATAAACCCCAACCCAATTCCTGTCTCACATAACATAGTTTTTCATGTCATTGCTAGTCTAATGAATTTTCAGTTTCACTCATTTTATCCATTTTATGCACATCCTCTTTACTACTCTTCATCATAATCCAAATATTATACTCTTAAATATGAATATTATATGAATCCTCTTACAATTTTTGTTTCCTATCGGCATTAACGCGACACTAACATATTCTTTACTGGTCCTACACATAGCCCAGTGTCTTCATTGATGGTATTCACCAAAAACTTTTCAGTTTCTTCTCTCATTTTTTGAATGTTAAAAACGACAAATCCGTAAAATAACGCAATGGGAAAACTTTTTCAAGAGTTATGATCATGTTAAAATCATGTTTGGTACAAGACAAAAAAAAAAGAAAATTGTATAATGTTCTCATCGAAAAAGATTGTGAATTACCAAAAAAGTTGAATATTCAACAGAAAAAAAGAAAAAAACACTTTTTCTCCGTTCAATCCAAGTTTAACCGAATTACTCAAAGAGTTTGAATTGTTGAGTCTACAATTTCATATAGAACCACGTCTTATTGGGCTCCGTATAACGTTCAAGTAATGTTGACATGATGAGACACAAAGAAACATTAAAATCATATTGGTATAATTCTCATACTCTATACAATCCATATGCATATTAATGTCCTTATAATATGTTTATATTAATTTTTCATTATATTTATATGTTTAACGTAGGAAAAATTAGTCATATGTAATATGAAAATGCTTACCGGTATAATCTGGTGTGGCATGATGACGTTGCAAATCATTTAATGAACAACCGCTTGCTGTACTTGTGTACATATTTACATTAAACGGTTCATGATACAGGCTACTTTTATCAATTGACTCGTTATCATCCATTGCCACCTGGAATTATAAAGAGAAAAGTAAAACATTTAAAATAAAGTTTGTCTCAACAGTTAACGCATTCACATAAAAACGGAAAAAGAAAAATTGAAACTTGGGGTATATGGTCCATTGTCATATGAAAACCGGTTAAGATAATGGAGGTAAAAGTACATAGAAAACTCCATAATATAATTGGGTTAAAGAGTTACCACAACCTATCAACAGCAGCAGACCAGTCATCGTCATCACCTACATTGTATTCTTACAGGTACCCAACAAAAGGAAGGACACAAAATAACGATTCTTTAAGTGTTTAATTACCGATCAATGTGCGGTTTTCCAATTAAAACGATTCACTTTTTCTCATTGTCTTCATATTTTTGGGATTCAACATTCACTGAATTCTTTTATCAACTGTAAAATGGGAATTGATGGCTCTCTCATAAAACGTTGAAAATTCTTAGAAAATCATCAAATGAATGAGTAAAATGAAACAAAAATTTGGAATGAAAAGTTAAGGAAACGACACAATCAGCGAATAAAAATACCATTTTACAATTTCACGGGTATTTCGTGATAACGATTTCAAAGCTTTTTATTTTATCACAGACTCCATTCATTTCCATTATTATTTTGTCTGGTCGTTTGGTATTCCCTTTTCTCTTTTAACTCACTCAAACAAAACAAAAAAAAAAAATTCTGATTGTTGTTCCTTTCTACCCGTTTATATTCACCACACCATTTTAAAATGAGTAATGAAAAGTGGATAATGGGCCTTTTGGGGCAATTCTTTTTTTTTATTCTCCTCTCTTACAATTTAGATAATATAAATTTTAATTAGCAATGGGGTCATAGAGTTTTAAATACAAATAACCAAAAAAGAAAAAAAAATTATATGGACCCGCATAAAGACATCATCGTTCATAATAATGTTGAGTAATTATGTTTTCAACCATAAACTTTTAACTCTTCTATACACATTCTATATATCAGTCACAAAGTATCCTTGGATCCACTCACTCTCTATTGCATTGTGTTTCCACCCACTCATCAAACAAAAAAATAGAAGAAGAAATTACCAAACTATACAGAAAATTGTATTAAATAATATGAGAAAACTAAAGTACAATAGGGAAAATGAGTTTCAATATTTCACTCATTCCTTTTGGCTTTTACAATGAAAAATTTTCTAATGAAATGAAGAGTTGTTCGTTATTTTTAACCAAGGGCCTTCTAAATGAAAACCTTACAGCCCGAAACAACAACAAAAATTGAAAATTTTCAACAAAACTGTGAGAAATCTAAAGAGAATATATCAGCCATTTATCATTACATACATATAGAGTATTCCATTAAATTTGTTATATCACAAAAATTGAAATAATATAAATGAAAAACAATTAGACAAAAGGGAAATTTTTGTTTTATGGTTTTTGTATATTCTATTATCTGTTGAGTACTTTCAAACGACCAATGGGAAACACAAGCCAAAACAGCAGAAAAAAAAAAGATTCACCGAATAGAGAATTTAATTCTCTTATGAAAACCAAAAAGGTTTTTCAAACAATCATAATAACCCTTTCATCTTTGTCTCTATGTTTGATTCTTCAAAATAAAAATGGTCAAAAAGTACTCTTGAAGATACAGTGATGTTTCACAGTTTCTATTGTTTGCCAGTGGGACAAAAACTGATAAAATGGAAATATAACCACAAAAAGGGCCATTCCTTTTGGTTCATGAATTTCTACCATATGGAATTGGTAACAAAATTCAATAACATAGTGAATACATGTCGCATACAATTTTAGCTATACAATTCTCTTAAAATAAATAAACGAAGAGAACGTGGGGGATCGTTGTACGTCATGAATTGTTATTCCACAAAAATACTATGCGACACACATTAAATGAATGAGAATCGTACAATAATTTCCATTGCACATCATTCAAACAATCATCCCTAATCATTGATAAAATGGCTCCACTGATATCCATTGCTGCATTTTCAGTATGACGGTGCTGTTAATTTTCTCTTCTACCCCACGACCCAAATAGATGATTTTTGAAATTTTCATGTAATTTATAGTTGATTGGTATAAATCGTTCAACTACAAATTGTCTAAACTACTAAACACAAGATTAGAGTCATACACATACACAAAAATTCGTAAAATTATTTTTAGTTTTTTTTGGAACATTGAAACATTACCATTGGCCATTTTACCTTAATGCTGCTGTTGCCCCGTTTATCGATACCCAAACTAAGACCATCCGTATGATGATGATAGTTATGCTGCAATGAATTTAATACATCAGAACGACGTGATCGTTTATTCTTTGCAATGATGAACATTATAACGGCAATCAATAGTAGAATAATCGTTGTTAGTATTACAATAATAACACCAACAATATGTTGTTCTGGTTCTTGATCAATTGGTTTTGGTGATATAACTGCAAAAAAATTAAACAGAAGTTAGTTAGATTACATATTGATTGTACAAGATGATTACAATTGTTAGCTGAACTATATTTTGTATTCAGAATGTGCTGCTTTAATCAAAAACTATAATTCAATAGGCGTTTTTATTAGTAAAATACGGATAATTTTCATTGTACAGCCTCCTCATCGTTTATTGATCCAAAGTAACATTGTTGTTACGTAGTAATTTCTGGCGTCTGTTGGTCAAATGACCATTTAAAACAGTTAAATCATCAGTTATCCACCTGATGTGAGTGCCATTTAAAAAGGCCGTCGTATTTAAATGGTCAACACTCATGTAAACCATCAATTGATTTCTACACCGTTTAAGAATTTATATGAAATTTACACGTAATAATGCTACTATTTTGTTGTATGTAGTAAATGAATAGAGAGCCTATTATTGCATGAAATTGTCACATAAAAATATATAAATACTTACTCTGTGGGATATTATTTCGTTCGCCTTTCGTTTGAATCGTTTGTACTTCATCTCGCTGCAGGGGATCATCATGTGTATCCTGAGGTGATAAATTTCCATTTGCTTCCTCTTCAGTGAAATTCCCATGTACTGGCACTGTTGATAACGAAATAAAAATACCAAAACAATATTAAATTTATTACGCCACCAGAACATAATATTTACTTGAGTCTCTAGAGAGTAAAGGAAACATGCGGTGGTTAAGGATTCATTTATAAAAATAATAGGAAATACCAATGAATTAACACGACACAGTCAAGAAATTTATATTTTGTGGATTCAAAAAACAAAAAAAAAAAAGAAACGCAATGAGACTAAAATGAATTAAATTTTAATAAAACAACAGTTCACAGTAGCTAAAACTTAAACACTTGGGATTGCCATTATTTTATGATCACGCCACTTTAACAAAAAACGTGCTAATGAATATTGTCCTCTCCCTAACTCACAAACAATTGAATAGCTTTTAATTGTACTGCACACAGTGATCGAAATGACGAAATACTTGTAATATTTGAGGTTATGGTCAATCGGAAATAGCAATTAAATGTGACGTTTAATTGTCTTTTGTTCAGTTTATTATACCCAAAGAGTACTTCCCTTTTAAATTAAATTCCATTTTATAGTTATCGTACCAGATTTTTCGGCAATTAACCAAAACTTTTCTATAAATTTAGATGAGAAAGCATACAATTCTCTTCAAACAAAACATTTTCTCTATTTTATTTGGTTGTTAGGCAAGTGAAAACTAACTATTTACCATAAATTGATAATTTAACTGAAACTAGAACACATAAACCAAGTTAAAACAAATTTTTTTTTTTGTTTTATTAAACAAAATTTGAAGTGAAATTTTTTGTTCATCGTTTGTACAAATGAAGGTAAATTGTACGATGAGTAACAACAGCAGAAAAAAACAAGAAACTAAACCAAAATTATAATTCAGTTAGAAAAAAGTTTCATTTTACATGGAATATTTTAAAATTATAATTAGACTATCCATTTTCCACTTGAATAGTGTAGAAGTGAATCTGGATTGTGTCAGTGCCAAAGGAATAACGATGTTGAAGAGTTTTACTCGTAATGTAAAACAAAACAAAACAAAACAAAAATTAAATATTTTTCGTGGAAAATAGTAGAGAAGACCACTGTGCTCAGGTAACTTCAATTGCAAAATATTACATAAGGATAGTGTAGTGCCAGTTAAAACATTGAATTGCTTTTAAATTCCATTTTCAGTTTTTTTTTTCTTTTTCGTGTTACTTCTCATCGTTCCTTTACCAATCAGTTGGTTAACTAGCACCCAACACTGGACTAGATAAGGTATGATGATGATGATGATGATGATGATGATGATGATGATGCGAATTTGATGTAGAACGCATATTTGTTGAATTGAATGAATGGTATCATAGAATCCATTTACATTGAATTTCATTACTCAAAAGAGATGGATATGCCAAAACGAGAATAAATGAACGTATTAAAATTGAAAAAATAAACATAAAGAGATAGGAAGAAATAGTTAAACAACAAATTACAATTAACTTTAAAAGAGATAAATGAAATATCGTCTTGCACTTCTACTGTAACGTGAAATGTATCAAAAAGTGTGTGCTAAAGTTAAAATTTGGTCTGCCATAGGAATGATGTAAAATTGCATAATTAATTGTTTGGTAAGATGAGTTTTCAGTCACCATAAATGGAAGGATATATAGGTGTTTTATGATACACCCATAGTAGCATAACTATTCAGGTGGTTGAATAACAAGTAATTGCACTTATTAAACATTTCTCTCTTTCGTTCATTTTGGCATTACCGTTTATATACGAAACAATTTAGAACTATCTTTATCAGTGAATACACGAATATTCATTTAAAATACTGTCAGGTATATCTCTTAGGTGTATACTAAAGTATTTGAACCTCTTTGTTTCATAGTCCCGTTAAGGAAGTTTTTCACTTCAAAATAAAAAGAAAAATAATAAAATTATAGAAATTTGCAACAAAAATTACATTTGAGAGAGTTGTAGTGTTTCTCATTTTTTTTCTTTTTTGATTCTTCATGTTCTCTTCTCTCGTTTAGCGGTTTTTGCGATCACTGTAACTTTTTGAAAGACAAGACTCTGTAATTTGCTTAAAACGCATAAAACTTTTTCTGATATTTTCACTTTAATATGAAACTAAGACAAGACAAACTTAAGAATTTTGTAACACGTGAGAAGATTAGCTTTTATACACCATCCATAGTTTGTTAAAATTATAAATGCAATTTTAGGTTTTGATTTCAATACAGAAATGGTAAAGGTAATCAGTACAATGAAGAATACTTTTCTTACTAGCAATTTTAATAAATTGAGAAAATTGTGTTACCATACACCAATTGAAACAAACTAAATTATACATTTTATATTTAATATGGGAATTGAGGAAAAATTAGTTATGCCACAAGTGTAGAAGCTGAGATTTTCTACTTTTAAAATAATTGCACATATCAAATTAAATTCCACATATAAATAGGAAACATATGGTAATAATTTTCTTTTATAATGATTCAATTCATTGTAGGAGGTTCTCTACTTCCATCATCATCTCGTATTGTACAGGTAAATTTAATATTCTTGTTGGTCTTTATAAGAAATGGCTTTGTCATGATTTCTTTTCATTTCGAACTTGAATTTTATTAAATGCAATCGAGGTTTTTAACGTTTAATGAGGCGAGGCGTTAATACACACCCATTTATCACACTTTTCACACATTAAATTTCATTTTTTTTGTTCGGCCTGAATGATTACTTACATGGATTAGAGGAAGGGAAAAGACACGATAAATACATGAGTATAACACTCGTGTCATACTAGACATGATGTGATGGAATATAGTGAATGGTAGAATGAGACAATAAAGTCAGAGTTTTATTTTATTTGGGAAGTCTTTAAAAGGCCCAGCTGTTACTCGATTCTATAAATGATTTTGGTAAAATCTGACGAGGTTGGGCGCATCTAAATATTGAGGCCCATAGAAGAGAGAATAATAGTATGATGGCTGTTATTCTTGTTGCGCCTGTAACAGCTAATCAAAATCATGGGTTTCCCTTCTCGTTATGGATTGTCATATGAATAAGACACCGGATATAAAATGTATCATACTGTGAGCTTTTATGTTAAAGGAAAATATGTTGAAATTATTAAGAGGACTCTCAATACAATGGTATCATAATAGAGGAAGAAAAACTCTGAAAATATACGAATTTTTCGATGAAATAAAAGGGAACGACCACCCAAAAAATTGTCACTCAAAGTGATATGTGATGACAGGGAATTTCTTACGGTATTTCTTTTCTCATAAAATGGGAATAACAAACAACATAATGTAATTTAATAGAAGTGAGATTAATCCATAGAAGAAACGTCAAATTGGGTAGAATGAGAAAATAAAACAGAAGAAATGTAAAAGATTATGATATCAAAACATTATGATTAAAATTATACCGATTCCAGTCAATGGCTATTAAACGAAATGCAATTTGACAAGGAAAAATATTACGGTTACATTGAGTTGCAATTTTTCATTAATAATCATTGGCAGTAAAGCAAGGTGAGGTGGAGATTCGTGTTACAAGAAGACTTTATAAACAGTCTGTTTTCCATTCCCCATTGAGCATTAATGAAGGGAAAACGGACTCATCGTCGTCATACATTTTTCCAGCATTGATGTATTTACTAAACGAATTGAATCATAAGCTGTATAGACAACCGTAAATATACTTAAAGGAATTTATTGTTTGTTTGATAAAAATTTGAGTTGCAACATCATGCAATTGTATGTCAAGGCGAGGAGGTTAATTGAACCGCAAATAAACATGTAGTGAACATAAAAACGGTTCTTTAATGGCTCAATTCCATTATAAGACGCGAACGGTTACCGTACACTTGATGGTGAGAAAAGGGGAGGTATGGTTGAGTGTTTACGTGAACTAATAGAGATCATCCTTAACTATTCAGACAGCAGATATAAAAAAAACATAATTCGTTAAGTTTTTATTTTTGTTATGGTTTCTTTAAAGTGAAATTCGACTTTCGTTATTTTAGTAGACATTATAACTTGAACGATAATCATGTTATGATAAATTATTCAGGTTCAATTTAACGATTTTATTTCTTTGTAGTTTTATGTTCAATATTTTATGTGTTATCATGACAATTTGAATCAGTTATTAGAGAAGGTTTAATGGTAGCGAGTAGTACATGCAATTTTTAATACAATTTTTATACTATGTTTGTTTGGGGATAATTATTATCAATATTCGGTCATGCAAAACTCAATAAAGCTGCTATGCTGTTACCCATTGAGCTAAGATAGGAATATTTACTTAGATTCTTGAATTCTTCTGCTAATTAATTATAAAATTGAATGTAGAACATTTTTTATTCCACAATGTTAATATACCATTTGGATTCCATATTTAATTAGTAAATATCGTTAAGAGATCTCGTTTAGGAATTATAGTTCCCCATTCAGTTTTTTTTTTATTGTCAACGAAAATCGTTGCTGCTTTAGGATATTCATATATGATTTAAATTGGAATGCAGAATATCAAAGAATGTGAAGAAAATAAATAAAAGAATTTGCAAATGATTAAATCATATAAGCTTTTATGTATACGCAACATGATATAGTGAATAAGTGAATCATTATATTCCATATGAAATTAAATTGCAATCAGACTAATCATTTTACTATGAAACTATTCTAATGCTGTATGAACATAAGCTTATGTGTATACGAATATTGAAATGGAATAAACAGTAGCAGCATAAAACTATAACCAAAGGTGAAATGATATTTACACTGTGAATTCATAGAGAGATAATAATAAATAGAAATGAAATGTTAAATCAACCAATAATATTATAGAGCAATAGAGTTAAACATTAAAATACTCCAAAAATGTACTTGGAAAATGATACAAAATTTCAACTAAAGAAGATAGGGAAATCAATTCGCTATGAGATCTGTCATGTAAATAAGCTTATGAAAAGTGTCTGTTTGCATATGAGAAAAACAAATGAATACGATGTTACAATCATCAACAGCTAACATGTACAAAAAAAAACTCACATACAACAACTATGAATAAGGATCAGAGTAAAGTATCAGTTCATTTGTTAACATGTACCCGAATTAAAATGCGTGTATTCATTGGAGAGAATCACGTTGCACATAGAATTTATGTTTCTAGTCGCATACAATAGAGTTGGATTTGTGACATTCATTCAACCATATTAGATGAGGATATACCAGAAGGATGGAATGCACCATTCATTGAATGATTACAATTGAGGGTTTGTTATTTTTTTTTTTTTTTTTTTGGATGGGGGGGGGTTTCTCGAGT